>CAUYRH010101701.1:0-34868 GCA_963574655.1 Perodicticus potto | reverse complement strand
GCTGTCACCCTGGGTAGAGTGCTATGGCATCACAGCTCACAGCAACCTCCAATTCCTGGGCTCAAGCGAGTCTCTTGCCTCTGCTTCCCAAGTAGCTGGGACTACAGGAGCCCACCACAATGCCCGGCCATTTTTTGGTTGCAGCCGTCATTGTTGTTTGGCGGGCCCAAGCTGGATTTGAACCCGCCAGCTTAGGTGTACGTGGCTGGCACCTTAGCCCGTTGAGCCACAGGCACCAAGCCAAATGTGTTGATTCTTAAGGATAATATGTTAGAAGCTTCTAGGCATATGGAGTTGATATTGTTTAATTAAAAAGATAAGTTGAAAATGATGTCTATTTTGCCATACCAAAGCTGATGGCAATATGTTTTATAGATTTCAAATACTGTTTAAAATTAGCTAGATGTGATCTATAAAAATATATATAGATATTATATATATTACCTTCATTTAAAACACATCCTTAAAGACTTAATTAACTGACTAAACAATCTCATTTTTTAAGCAAGGAAGGAAACTCTGTGTTTATGCCACAATATCTAAAAGTGGAACTTATCCACATTGTACTATTTCCTAATTAACTGAGTAAGAATAAAAATTATAACAAGAGGTAAGAAACCAAATAGTGTATTCCTTATTAGCCACATGTTTTAGGCTAAAATAATCTAATCTATCTATTATGTAACCTTATGTTTTGGGCTATATTGATATTAAATATAGATTTGCTAGTAAAAGTTAAAAGAATGTATTTCTTTCTGAATAATCAGAGGAAATAAATTTTCCATCTTTTCTTTGCCACCTTCATCTGCTAATAACTGTTAGAAATATAAAACCATAATATGTTGAAGAAGTTGCTGAGATTTAGTAAGCACTCGTTTATCAAAGTTCTATCATTGTCACTCTTCACACTGTTTGCACACTAGAGCTATGTGAGGAGCTATGCATGGGCTGCCGGTAACTACTTCCAATGTGTTTTGTGAACAGCAGCAACAACCACCACCAGAGAGGGTAAGGAAGGAATTGCAGCAATATAAAGACACTAAGAAATAAGTTTGCAGAATTCCTCTGGTAATAGAAGGCAACGATGTTCAAAATGCTGAAGTGACCTCTTCATGTGCATAGGATTAGTTAAGGCAGTGCCAAAGAACAACATTTAAGACATCTGATTCTTTAATATAAATCACTTTCCTGTATATAGTGCATAAAATTCCTCTATTATTAGCACTATCCCTGACATTTTTCTATATTTTTAATTTCCTAGAAGATAACCTTCAAAGTTCATTCAATACAAAGTACTGCGTTTTCAAATTAAATAAATGATTTTCAAGTTGAAGAGAAAATAAATCGTGTAAAAAGAAATGGAAAGTTTTAAGCTTTTCAGAAAAAAATGAGTTAGCTTTAATGTCATCATAAACTCTGCATTAAAAATTAAATGAACAATAAGGAAACATCCTAGTTGTCATTTAATATTGTCAAGATTATAACATTATAAGCATTTTTATCATAGCTTCTTTGAAATCGAAAATCTCATGTATCAAAACATGACATTTGAATTTTATACAAATGACAACATGATGACATGATGTCATGTAAAATTAAATATAGCACATAGTTCTATTTGAATCTAGAGCTATTTCTATAGTCACCATAGAAATTTAAATATTTAGATCCAGTCATATAAGGAACTGAATGCATAAAAAAATTGTATTTTGTGTATATTACATTGAATTTATAGGGACATATCAAATCTCATTAATGTTAATTATATTTTTAGAGATTAAGTGATACTTTATTTAAATATTTTATCAAATATTTAAATTATGTGCATTTTTTAATGCTACACTGACAATTTTTCAAAGGTCTTCAGTGCAAAGCAATACAGGTAATGGATACTGATTGTATGTGAGCCACATTGGGAACTTTATATGACCATCCAGACACAGGCATCCATTTGTGAGTTTGTGTGTGGAAATGTGTCTATCAATGGTACTAAGTGAGAAGTACTAAGTGAGAGAACTTTGACCCCAAATTACAAATGTCTGGAGACATTTCTTGCCTGGACTACCTTGCCTATTACTTATAGTTGGAATAGTCCGTAGTACCTAAAAAGCTAAGGAAATTGTTTTAATTCATTTTTATCAAAATAAAAAATTAAATATTATCTATCTGGCATTATATTAGCCTTTATGTCAGTATTCTTATAAATTATGTTTATTTTTAATTGCTAAAAGGGCCTATAATGGCAAAAGTTTAAGAGTTCATGAAAGTCCTAATGTGTTCCTGCAATAGGGTTGTAGCAGCTACAAGTGTGGTGCTTCTGCCCCTTAGTTAGTGGAACCATTTTTTATCACCCTCCAAGTGGACCTTGTTCCAAGTTGTTAGTGTTGGGAAAAGAATTTCAGGACACCACATCAGCCAAGCAAGCAAAAGCTTTTATTGAAAGTGCAAGTACACTCAGCAGCTGTTCTGAGAGGAAATGTTTTCAGATCTCATATAGTTTTACTAATTGAGGGGCAAAATATTCAAGATCAAGGGGTGGGCATTTACTAAGGATTTGGGTTGCAATTGCTCGAATTGGGTTCCCTCCTATTTTATAATTTATATAGTTCTCTTGGAAATGTCATGGCAATTTCAAGGGCAGAGAAATTTTAACATCACAGTGTGAATGATATTGTAATTAGCCAAAGTTCATGTAAGGTGACAGAGAAAGCTGACAAACCAGTTAAAGATGGTCCTTGCCTGCAGGTGTTAACCTACTTTGTTTAGGTCAACCCCTGTACCTGCTCTTCAGGCACCTGCATCTGGTCTCAGCCCTGTCTCCGAGTCTCCTACTCTAACACATAGATGCTGCTAAATATTCTATAACACATAGGATGACCCAAGAAGGCAAGATTGCCAAGGTTGAGAAACTACATGTGTGTGAATTGCATTTATATATGTGTGTGTGTATACACATGTACAAACATGTAAATAGTCATATGTGCATACTCAAGTGGTTTTTCAAGTGCCTAAAGCATATCTAAAATCAAATCAAAATGTATAGTATTAAATTCCTAAAGGTAAGGGAGTAATATTAGTTCGGCAACAAGGGAAACATTTGATTTACTTATATTATTTATTTTTTTTAGTAAGAATGCAATACTTATATTAATTTGGTAATTAAAAATAAATATCCCATATAAAAAAATCTATCAAGTGATAAATATGAAAGTTATTGTTGGCTCAGCAGCTGGGGTGCTGGTCACATACATCAGGGCTGGCGGGTTCAAACCTGGCACGTGCCTACCAAACGACAATGACAACTACAACAAAAAATTAGCCAGGCAGGAGCCTATAGTTCCAGCTACTTGGGAAGCTGACACAAGAGAATCGCTTGAGCCCAAGGGTTTGAGGTTCCTGTGATGCCACTGTACCCCACCAAGGGCAACATAGTGACACTCCGTTTCAAAAAAAAAAGTTATTGTTGTCAGAACTGCTTTCTCCTTCAAAATTAAATTTATTTAAAAAAAATCAACTATTTAAAAGGAAAGAAAAGTTTCTTCAATGCTCCTTTATCCCAAAGGGTATACATAAATCATCTTGATAACATATACAAGTATAAGCATATATTGGTTTTGGTACATTTTGGCTTGTTTGATTTGTCTTCAATAGATTTGTTTAAGGTACCTTCATATATATATGAAGAATCTTTAATTTTCCTACTCTGGATCACTTAGAAACTATGTTTTGGCCCAATAGTAATAGTTATTATTATGGCAATGGAATTTTGAAGTAAAATTAAGTATAGCATTCAGAATCTATATTTTCAGTGTATTAATGGTTCATTTTGCTATTAGTTAAAACATTGTTTTTGAATATCTCAGCAATACTGTGTTTTTTCCTTTCTGCATGCCTTTTTATTTTTAAGCCTTCATATTAATCATTATTCTTATTTTCTTCTTCTTATTATTTTTGTTATTATAACAATAATTTATTAACTATATACTTATTCATATTTATAACATATTTAACAATTTCTTTGCTCCCCTGTGCTTTTATATCAGACTTCGTGACTTCAATTTACTTCTTATTGAAATATGCCTGTATTCAGAGCAATAATTTATAAAGTTTAAAGTTTAACTTTACAGTTATCCTAAATTATATAAAAAAATCATAGGATGCTTATATACAAATTGTTTTCTCATTTTGTTGTTGTATTTGTCTAGTATCTTGTTTCTTTGTTTATTAGAGTATTTCCAGATGAGTTCTGATAATTAGAATTATTTAAACTTTTGATCTTTTTTTTGTACTTTTTGACTGGGGCTGGGTTTGAAACCACCACCTCCGATATAGGGGGCTGGTACCCTACTCCTCTGAGCCGCAGGCACCGCCCCTAAACTTCTGATCATTTTTTTAGATCTAGGCACATTTACCAGGAATATCTTTGTTCCTGATGGTTCTTTTCTTCTTCTTCCCAGTTTGATCTCCTTATTGCTTTTGTAGAACCTTTACTATTTTTCCTATTCAGCCCATACACAGTCAAATCTTCTGTTTTTCTTAATTGAATCTTTGTTTTTACCCAAATATTCTAGGATGAGGTTTTCCACTATTATTTTAGTGAAGATATAACCATATTATATACCATATTAATCCACTTTAATTTTCTCTCTCTTAAGTTGATTTCGGGATTACCATTCTGTTCCTTGTGTTCTACAGATTCAATAATGTGGCTGTGCTCAAGTTTTGTCTTCATTTTCTTTTTTTTTTAATTTTTTTGTCTGTGTATTAATTTTCTGGGGCTGCCATAACAAAATACCACAAGCGGAGTGCCTTTGAGACAGAAAATATTTTAAAATACATATAAAATATTAGTCTGCAAAGTATCACCTAAGCACACAGAACAATATCAAGCACTATGGATCAAAAAGTCTAATTTTAGACAACTGTGAAGACTGAGCATATCAGGCTTAACCCTGTCTTGGTTTCAAGTAGCCTGTGCTGTTATTGTTCACTGTATTTTGTGTGTAGGTGCTTGTACCCAAAGGCATGATTTAGTAGATTACTTTCTTAACTGCAATAGAATCTTACTCTCAGTGATTTAAATATGGAAGTAATTTTCCTGATATTGAATAGCTTTCCTAATTGGTAGAAAGGCCAGTGAGTCAAGGCTACAATGAAGCAGGAAAGAAGGGAGACCAAGATGTTAAATGCAGCCAAATGACAACCCAGGCACAATGGGGTCAGACCACTGCCAGTGACACTTTTGTAGCCAGACTTAAACTGTTATTGTGACTGCTACTATGTTCTTTATAACAGTCATGAATAATAGATTCCTTTTAGTTTTGATGTCACTTGGACAAGTTTCAAAGCTCCAAAGAAGAGCATATGTTGTCCTGGCCTAAGTCAAGTGCCAGGGATCTGGTGGCCCTAAGTAGGGAAGATGCAAAACCTGGTTACTGAACATTTCGTATGAAATGTTTCTCGATAGGGCATTGATTCTTCAAAAGTACTGTGGGTATTCCTAAAAGGTGTACACACACAAACACACAAATGCACACCCAGACTATACTTTAATATAATTCCTAAACACCATGGGGAACTCTAATATATTGAATTTTACTTCGTTATTTTATTTTATTCATTATGCCTTCAAGATATATTAGATAAAATTCATTATATTTTAAAGTAAACAGAATCACAATATAATTAGAGGTTACTGTCTTTTTTTTTTTTTTATCTTTTTGAACTTCAGTGTCAACCAACTTATTTTGAAAAAAGGATTTTATTTACTAGGCTATAGATAATATACAGAACTAAAAGTAATGATTCATAAACTTGTTCTGGAACAACTTGTCTGCTCAGTAATTGCTTGTTCGGTTCATTAGCTACTTTGCACGCATGAGTTCTTCCTTTTGTTACATCAAAATTATGAGAAGCATTAAACACATTTATAGTATTCAAGGCAGCATAAACTATTCTTAATTAAAATAAAAGCACACTAAGCAAAAAGGAAATGCTATAAGAGAGGCGTATATTTTGCTTGGGATTAGAGTTCTCTCTTGCATATATCTTATGTTATGAGTTTATGCTGGGAATTTTTTCTTCTTAAAGTTGCCATTGGTATTCTTGTTCTTTCAACCCTGTTATTAGTGTTCCATTGAATTAAATTGACCATGGGAAGTTTTCGATTGTGTTACTATTTTTATAAGCATTTAGAGAGAACAGGGTAAAATAATATCTAATTACATACAATTATTTTCATGAGTAACATTAAGTAAATATTTGTGTGTTTCTAAGAGAAGTGCCAATTCACAGTGCAGCTGTGAGAGACCATAGACTCTTTACGGAGCGCTGATTTGCACAGACGTTGTTTTCCATCCTATACTTTGCAGCTGCAGCTTCCTCTGTATGAAATTCTGAAAACAGAGAGATAAGCATATTCTAAATATGGATAAATGTATTAAAAACAAAGCTCCTACCTGATATATTACTAGGGCGCAAATGTCAATGGGTATGTATCTGTACTTTGCAACCTTCTTTGGACATAGAATCAGGTGGGGAGTTTTTTCTTAAATTCTGAAACCTCGATTATACATCAAATCAAGTAAGTAAGGACATGTGAAAATAGGATTCTGATATAAGTATTTTTTTAAGCAACTGAAATTATCTTAAATGAGTATCTAACATTGAGAAGACCTAGTTTTTAGACTCATTTTAATAAATTAATAGTATGATTTATAATGTAAGGAAATGTGTGAACAAAATTCTGTGGACCCTTGACTGTTAGAAATTACTACTTTGTTTTCATAACTGACACCTATAAAACAGTGACTATATTAATGCAATATACATGGACCTAATCGTTTTGCATGGTTTTGAGTAATCCCAAGGGGGAAATATCTAAAGGAAAGTATTCTTATTCTTTAAAAAAATTATTTAACAAGAGTATGAAGGTTGATTTTTTTCACTACACACATCTTCATGCCACACTTTGTTGTACTAATTTGTATTTTTATTGATATAATGAATAAACATAGTGGGAAAAGCAAATAGTACACAAGCAGTGATAACAATATTGACCTATTCCTCTTTCCCCAATATTCTCTACTCCCAGCCCTTCAGTACAGATAAAATCCAATCTGTAATACTTTAGTTCTTTTAACAGGAGTCAACTTTACCTTGATTTCCTGCTGTGGTGTATGAGAGTCTAATGGCTTACACTCCACCCACCACATTTTTCTTCTCCGCATTTAGTTTCATCATTAATTTTATAGTTCTTCTCTTCATTGCCTTTTTAATTCATGTAAAATACTGATGTGTTTATTTATGTCCTTACCTTTGAATAGTTTACAATTACTTTCCACTTTTTAGGTTGAGGATATACAGGAAACACCACTTGGTTTCCAAAAACATTCAAACTCATTAGGAGAGTTTGGGCTACCTTCATCACTGCTTCCTTCAACTACTAATCCAGACATTCTAAATAATATTGTTCTTAAAAATTATTAGATACAGGATGCCCTCAATGGTTAGGGCACCGGCCCCATATGCTAAGGGTGGTGGGTTCAAACCCGGCCCTGTCAAAACTGAAAAAAAAAAAAGAAATATATATATGTATATATATGTATATATATATATATATGTATATATATATATATGTATATATATAATTACATACAATTTTTTTTTTTTTTGAGGAATAGGCACAGTTTGGCACAGAGGTTTGTGGCTAGCTTTGAGCATTCTGCTTAGAGCCCTTAAAATACATTTTTTTAAATAAATTTCCCATTTATCTTTATGTTTTAGAACTACTTCTTGCCCCTCCCACCTTTTCTTATACTTGGAATTTCAGACTCCTACGTTTCTTAAGAAATATGCAAGATAGTTCAGAGAATTGGACAGCAGAATATTTCTACATATTATTTATAAAGATCTGGTTTCTTTTGTCCATCTTTATCAATCATCACTTCATTTGCAATTTGTCTTTGAAGAATTTGCTGAAATATCTATCATGTTGAAAGAAAACCTCACAAACTTGACTTCGTGAAGAGTTTAGAGGTTTGAAACACATTTTATAATGTCATGGGGCTTCAGGGCAAAGAAAAAAAATTAAAAACCTTTTCTCAATCTCCCATCTTGAGTAGGAAACCTCAGGGAACCTCACATAAAAAAAGTATGTATATTGTCTATGTTGTAACGTTCCTTAGAAACTGTAGCTGGATTGCAGAGTTAACACGTGCTAATCATTGGGGCAAAACAAGCATGTAAAAGACATGATTATAAGCACATTATTTTGAGAACAAACTAAAGTCATCAATTATAGATAACATATTAGATTTTTTCCCTATGGTGTTACAAATTAGACAATAGGAAAAAAAATATCCTCTGGGATAGTGATGCAACAACAAAATTACCCTTTATAAGATTTATTGAGGCTTAATTGATATAAAATATTTCACATAAATATATACAGATTGTGTTGAGTTTGGATATATGTTTACATCTGTACTAATATCACCAGAATCCCTGAACTAAACATTTCTATCACTGCCAAAATTGTCCTCATGTTGTTTTGTGGGTTTGGGTGTATGTTTGGCAAGAATGTCTAATGTGAAAATTATATTATTTATATATATGTTTTGAAGTGAACAATAGCATATTGTTAACTATCAGCACTATGTTGTACAACAGATCTCTAGAACTTGCATAATTGAAATTTATAGCTGTTGAACAGAAACTTCACAGTTCCCTATGGCCCAAGCCTTTGCAACCAGAATTCTACTGGCTGCCCCTATGAGTTTGATTATTTTAGACATCTCATATAAATGGTGTCACAGTATTTGTCCTCCATGACTGGCTTATTTGACATTAGTGTAGTGTCTTCAGATTCATCCATGTTTTAGCTAATAATTGAATCACAGTGTTGAAGCAGTAGTCACATCTGCTTGTTCATTACAATACTTTGTAAACAGTATTATTTATAATAGCTAAACTGGAGAAACAACCCAGATGTTTATCAAAAGGCAAATGATGAAAATGTAGGTGTGTGTATGTGTGTGTCTCTCTATATATATGTCTATGTACATATATACATATTCATATATATAATGGAATATTATTCAGCCTTTATAAAGTGAATCTGAATACATTTTGCTTCAGTAGAGATATTTTTATATAAGCTATCAATAATTCTTTATTTCACCTCAATTCTATAATTCGTGATATTTTATCCTGCCATGTATGATTTATAATGTATTTACCAAAACATCAAAATCGCAGATGGTAATAAATATCTGTAAATTAGAGTATTAGCAGAAGACAACTATAGCTTTAAAAGACTCTAAGATTTATCTTTAGTTTTAGAATAAGTGAAAATGATTCTCAATATGTACTATAATTAACTTAATGCTGTTAAAAATGTGAAAGTGAACAAATCTTAGAAATTCCTACAACAGTTAACATATGAGTTATGATGGACAACAGTTTTTTATTTTTTTAAATAAATGCTGGTAAGTAGAGGCTCCTTTTTTTTTCATGTTCCCCATCTCCCAACTATCCCAATTCCAATATAATTAGAAAAATGTGTATATTTTCAAAGGTCTGGAAATTTATATTATGGTAGTTACCCTTTTTCAATTAAATATACTTCTCAAATTAAAATTTATATTGAAATCATTATAGATTTACATTTATTTGTAAAAAAAAATAACTATAGACATATTCCACCTAATCCCCCTCCATGGTAATATTTTGGAACTCTTAACTTTTATAAGGTGTTCACATAGACACAGTCCACCAATCTCATTCATATTCTCCGGGGAGTTCTTGTCCTTGTTCAGGTGGATATCTGTGTAGCAACTTCCATAAAAATGGTCTTCCTTTCTAGGTCCCTTACATTCCCACCACCACAGTCATGCTACTGAACAGACTCAGTACCTCAGGGATCACCACGTTGCCTTTTTGTACCATACTCATTTTCCTCCTGCTATCGTCCTTCTCCTCCTTCATCTCTAACTCCTGAGAACCAGTGATCTGTTCTCCTTTTCTACCATTTTGCATTTGAAATGTACAGCACATCCAGTGTGTAGCCTTCAGGATCGGCTTTTTTGTTCACTTACATAAATCACTGGCGATTTGCTCAAGTTGTCCCATGTACAGATAGTCTTCCCTTTTTTTGTTGAATGCTCCATGACGGGCATATACCATGGATCGTTTGACGTTTCATCTGTCAGAGGACATCTGGGCTCATTACGGTTTCAAGCTATTGCCAGTAAATCTGCTACGTACCATCATTTACAAGTCTCTGTGTGAAAGTAAGTTTTTATTTCATTTGGAAAAATGACAAGGTGTGTAGTTGCTGGGTTGCATAGTATTTACATGTTTACTTTTTTAAGGAACTGCCAAAGTATTCTCTAGAGAGACTCTGATATACAATTTTACCAGCAAGAGAATCCAAGTTCTCCACATACACCCTAGAATTTCATATTGTTGCTTTTTTTTTATTTTTGCTATTTTGACAAGTGTGTAGTCAGCCATTTCCCAAAGCTTGGTTATACTAAACACCTTTGCCTGTGTTTATTTGCCATGTGCACATTCACTTCAGCAAAATACTCTTCATGTCTTCTGCTCTCCAACTTATTTCGGGTGTGTGTGTGTGTGTTTTTCATTTTGAGAGTTATCTATGTATATTAGACATTATTTCATTGTTGACTATATGATTTTAAAACACTCCCGGTCTCCAGCTTGCCTTTTATATTTTTCACATAGGCTTTCAAGGAGCAAAGGTTCATAATTTTGATAAGGTATATTCATTTTTCCTTGCATGCATCATTGTTTAGGCACAAAATCTAAGAGTTATTCTTCTAGTTCTACATTCAAATATTTCCTCCTACTTTTTACCCCAAAACATGTGGCATAGTTTTAAGTTTTACACTGGAGTCAATTCAATTTGGGACAATTTTTGCATATAGTGTGTGTGGTTTGTTTAGTACAAAGTTTGTTTATTTCTATACTTCTACTCTTACTTTAAGTTTTTTTCCTTCCTTCTGTTTATTTTGTGTTTATTTTTCATTCTTTTTCTAGTTCATAAGACAGGAAATTAGGTTATGAGACCTCATTTCTAATGTAACTAATTAGCTATAAAATTCCCTCTCAGCACTGCTTTAGATGCACCTCACATATTAGATATATTCTATTTTTGTTTTCATCTAGTTCTGCATATTTCTTATATCACTTTGAATTTCCTTTTTACCCATAAATAATTGCAAATGTATTTTTAGATTTAGGGTTTTTTTTGTTTGTTTGTTTTCTATACCTGGTTTGATTAGATCAAACTCATAGAACATACTTGGCATTGCATCAATATTTTTAAGGCATTTGTTTTCTTTGTATTTTATGCCAAGGATATGCTTTATCTTGTTGGCTGTCTCATGTGTTCTTGACAAAATAATATGCAGCATATATGTTATTAAATATGTTATTACATGTTATATGTAATGTATACATGTGCTATTAATTAGCATGTTTATTACCATTGGATCCTGCTGGTTTTTCACACTATAGAACCTCTGTCTTTGCGGATTATCTGTCTGTAGTTACATCAGCATTTGAAAGAGGGATTTGAAGTTTCCAACTATTGTTATAGATTTTTCTGTTTATCTTTTTAACTGTGCCAGTTTTTGTTACATGTATTTTGAAGCTCTTTTTTCTGTGGGGGCATCAACATATGTCTTTCAAAGAGATCCTTTTATTATTATTTTTGTTTTCGATAATTTTTTTTGCTCCAAATTCTATTTTATCAGATATTAATATAACAACTTCTGCTTTTATACTATATAAAAATAAGGTTTGCATGATGTATCTTATTTCATTATTTACATTCGTTATTTATGTCATCAAATATGCGGTAACTTTTTGAAAGCAGAATATAGTTGTATTATATTTTATTTTGTTCAATTGACCTTCTCTGTCTAATCCTTGCATTTACACCATTTACATAAAAGTGACAGTGATACGGTAATGAAGCGTGCAAATTTGTTATATTTGTTTCATTTGTTTGCTCTGCTTCTTACTTTTTTTTTGTTTGCTTTTTCGTGCCTTTCTGTGGGTTACTTGAACTTGATTAAAGATTCTGTGGGGGGTGGCGTCTGTGGCTCAAAGGAGTAGGGTGCCAGCCCCATATGCCAGAGATGGTGGATTCAAACCCAGCCCCGGCCAAAAACTGCCAAAAGCAAAAACAAAAAAAGATTCTGTGTTAATTCATTCCTAGTGTTTCTGAGGGTACCTCTTTGTATAGTTTTCACTGTGTTTGCTCTAACTATTACTCTACAGTTACATGAGTCTTAACAGCGTCTTGGAGTCAACATTTTACCATTTTGAATGAAATGCGAAAGCTGCATTTTCTTTGTTGTCCATTTATTTAACCCACTTAAAATAGTTTAAACTTGAGTATCATATGGTGTTATAATCTTGTTTCGATATTTATGTATGATTTATAAAACTCATGAGGAAAAGGATGGCCTATTATATATTCATGTGTTTCTATTCTTCCCTATTGCTCTCTCTTGCTTATGCTCCAGGAGTCCTTCATTTATGATTTACTTTGTACTTGAAGAATTCTCTTTAGTTAACCAATAAGATGTATGATATCAACAGTTCTTTCAGTTTGCCTTCATCTGAAAATGATTTTATATCCCTTCATTCTTAAAGTGTATTTCTACTAAACATAGAATTAATAGCTGACACTTCTATTTTTAAAAAATTGTGTAACAGTTCTTTTTAATCTCCATGGTTTTATAAACAAGCTCTCCCATCATTTTAATAGTCTTTTCCTTTAGATAATGCATCATTTCTCTCTGGCTGCTTTCAGTATTATTTTTTGTGTGTCTTTATAATGTTTTAAATACACTAAATCTTGGTGTGGATGTGTTTGGGCTTTAACCTATGTGGGGTCCCCTCAGCTTCTTGCATATAAAGGGTGTGTCTTTCATCCAATCTGGGAAATTTTCAGCAACTATTTCTTCAAAACTGGCCTCTGTTTGTCCCCACTTCCTTCTAGAATTTCAGTAATACACATACCGGACCTTTGTTATTTTTCCTGTGTCCCCAACATGTATTTTTCCTTTATGTTTTTCAGATCGGATGAGCTCCATCGTTCTGTCCTCGAGTTAACTCATTTTATTCTCTGATATCTTCAGTACACTCAATGTATCTAGCATTGTTTTTTTTCTATATATATTTTTTAATTTTCTCTCTACCTATACATGTGTTTATTTGGTTTCCACTTTTTGCCTTCACAAAATTAAAAAGGCTTAAAATTTAATAACAATAACAATATTTAAGATAAGGACTAGAAACAAAAACCTCATAAAGAATGAATGAAGATAAATACGTTCAGAAAAGAAATCAGATGATTGCTGCAAGGAAATATTGAGCAATAATAATAATAATAATAATAATAATAATAATAATAATAATGTAAAAAAGTAACCTTCACATTGTCAGATAAGAGTAGGTCTATCATAGAATGCTTTACTCTGAGGTTCAGTATGGAGTCATCAGTTAAATTCCAAAATCTCAAAAAATAGACAACTGATATTTATCAATAAAAATAAAAGAATTTCCAAAAACATATCAGGCAAAATCTTATAGACAATAGAAAAGGAAGAAATACTTCAAAATCGTTCTACTTCATCTGGATATACCTGATATTGAAATTGGAAAACATGTATTATTATAAAGGGAAATTACAAACATATTTCACTTACAAATGAGGATGCAATATGCTGAACAACATATTAACAAGTTGAATTAAAAATTAATGCTCAAGTAATATACTTTGGTCAAAATTAAATCCAATGTATGTGAGAATTAGTCACTATTTTGTTTTTTTTTCTTTTCTTTTCCCTCACCCCCTCCCTCCTCCCTCTGTCTGCTCTCCCCTCCCCCCATGCCCTAGCATTGTTCATATTTGTTTCTCCTATAATTTCCATTTGGTTCTTTTAAAAGTAACTTCTGTTTCTTTGCTGAGATTATCTATATTTCACTTTAAAATCCTTGTCAGGTATTTCTAGTAACTGATTTATTTTTATGCTGGTATCAGAACATTTCTTTTCTCATTCAATTTGTGGTTTTCTTGGTTCTTGGTATAAAAGGTGACTTTTATTAGTTCTGGAAATTTTCCCTATTATGTTAGAAGATTTATAGTCCTATTTAAATGTTCTATTTTAGCATTCATCCGTTTTAGATTTAGCATGTGGGTCTTTGTGAGCATTTTTGTGAACAATGGTTCACCTGGCAATGAATTTTCAGTGTCTGTGTAGTATTGTTTTAGTCAGACTAGTTTATCTGGAGTTACTGAGGTCCTGATTCACCTTGACTGGTGCTGTGTGAGGGGACAAGTGACTTTCCACAGGCTGTTCTGCTAGTTGTTTCTTAAAGAAGGGGCTATATGGTACAATTCCCTTCCTGGTGATGTCCAGCTCCCCTGGTGTCCTTGGACAGGGATGGGGAATAGCAACACAATTAATTCAAAGAGGCTTCTAGAGCAGGACAGCTGTTGTTAACTCTTTTTAGCCAATGTGCTTATCTGCCTCAGTGGCTGTCGTGACAGGAGGAAGCTTCACAATTAATGAGGAAACAGAGGGTTTTCATTCACTGCCTGGTTTGGGTGGTGCTCTCAAGCACTGTCCCTGTTTAAAGATGTCATACTTGCTTTACTCTGTCAGAGGGACTTCTGTTTGATCTGGGGAATGTGGTTACTGAGATTCATTCTGACATCAAGTTTGGGGTCATGAAACTCCTTTGTTGGTTCTCTTTGGTTGGTTCAGGGGATAAAACACACTCTGCTGTTGGTCTTTTCCTCCAGAGCTAGGGTTGCAAACAAGCTCATCTTTTACATGCCTTTCAGAATTCACTTAGGATTGTTCCTTGCCACCTAACTGTGATTAACAGAAAGGAATAGGGGACAATGGTTCCAAACCATTTTATCTGAACTACAAGTGTAGTTCATGCGTTCGGTTACCTTATTTCCCAGAGTGAACACTAATTTATCACTTTCTATTGCTGGGGGGAAATTCTACCAGTATACTTTGTGCATGCCTTTTTAATAAATAAATGGTACTTATATGTACTATTAAATCTAGGTGGTCACAGTTTACATTAGTTAAGGCTCTCTATAAAATTGGAATTATTAGAATATTTAGAAGAGGGGAGAGACAGAGACTGGACTGATTTACGAGTTCATTATTTGCAAGTTGGAAAACTAGCAGAGCCTGTGGTATAATTCAAAATGCATTAGAAGGTATGAGCAGGACAAGGTAGATGTCCAAGCTCAAAAACACAGAGGGAAAACTCATAAATTCTCCACCTTTTCATTTCATTTGGTCCCTCAGTGTATAGTATGAAGCCTACCTATACTGTTCAGGGTGGTTTTCTTTACCCAAACACTGATTTAAATTCTAATTTCTTCTGGAACACCTTCACAGACATATCAAGAAATAACATTTTGCCACTTATCTTTGAATTCTTTTCTTTTTAATATTTTTTTTTAATTCAGATTAATACAGAGGAGGGAGGTAAATGTGATTGGATTACATGGTCTTGTTAAAGTCTGAGTTGTGATTTTGCCCTTCACCCAGGAAGTATTCAATATACATGTTTGGTGGGAATTTTCACAACCCTTTCTTCCCTTTTCCCTACTTGAATTTAATTAAGTATTTCTTTCATGGGAGCAAGTAGTTGTTAATCATCGCAGCACACTTCATAATTGCAAAGCTGTGGAAACAACCCAGGTGCCCTTCAACACGTGAATGGATTAACAAAGTTTGATAAACGTACACCGTAGGATACTACTGAGCCATAAAAAATATTGGATATCTTTTGTGACACCTTGGATGGATTTGGAGAACATCGTCCTATTTGAAGTATCTGGATGTTCTTTAGCCAAGTCAGGATGACACATAAAATTAACTATTTAATGATTAGTTACATTTCATGATGCAATGCTATTTATAACACATTTATAGTGAAACAATTTCCTTATTTGTGATCTGTATAATTTGACTTGTATTTCGAGAAGGAAAATTTAATTTTTAATTCATAAATAACCAAGGGCTTTTTAAGATGGTAAATATTTGAACCTGGACCATTTTCCCAGTTACAGCTTCTTGGAACTCTTTTTTTTCTTTTTGTCTTTTATTTTGAGACAGAGTTCACTTTGTCGCCCCTGTTAGAGTGCTGTGGCTTCATAGCTCATACCAACTTGTGACTGGGGCTCAAGCTATTCTCTTGCCTCAGCCTCCGGAGTAGTTGGGATTATAGGCACCAGCTACAACGCCTGGCTATTTATAGAGATTGGTGGGTCTCGCTCTAACTCAGTCTGGTCTCAAACTGATGAGCTCCGGCAATCAGCCCACCTCGGACTCCCAAAGTGCTGTTATTACAGGCATGAGCCACCGCACCCTGCCTAGCATCTTGGAACTTTTTCAAAATAATTACTAAATTTATAATTTATAAAGTGTTGGCTTTCCATGTGTGCAGAGGCTTTGCTGCTCTTTCTCTCCAAAATGTATAGCTATGGAGCTCAAAATCTCTCTAGAATATGTATAAGTTGGTGTTTGGTTATCCACCTCCTTCTATAACTATTATTCACAGGTCCTCTCCCATGCCTCCATGCTCCTGATTTTTATTTGTTTTGCTTTCTGTTTTTCCAAAGGCTTCATTGTAGCCAAGTTATAGCTGTGATTTTTTGCTCCTAACCTTCATTTTCCTCACTCAAATCTTCATTGCCTTGTTCCTAATACCAGGAAAACCTACAATGAATTCAAAAGCATAAAATACGCTAAAATATTTTATTCTACAATTTTTTCTGAATAAGTCAGGCATTATTCTAGTTTATTCCTTTCAGACTTGGATTACAACTGATATTTCATGATAAAATATAGAGCATATCCCTGGCGGTGCCTGTGGCTCAGTCATTAGGGCGCCGGCCCCATATACTGAGGGTGGCGGTTTTAAACCCGGCCCGGTTCAAACTGAAACAAAACATAGCCAGGTGTTGTTGCAGGCACATGTGGTCCCAGCTACTCAGGAGGCTGAGGCAAGAGAATCACCTAAGAGGTTACTGTGAGTTGAGATGCCAGGGCACTCACTAAGGGCGATAATGTGAGACTGTCTCTAAAAAAAAAAAAAAAAAGAAAGAAAAGAAAAAAGAATATATAGAGCATATCCAATGATGAATCTTATGTTTACCTTGGCTCTGGGACAATAGATACTAGTTCATTTTGCATTTTTAGGATTGTATGGTTGAATGACTTAAAGCAACTCTTTACAGGTTACAGCTATTTGCATATAACTTCTTTAACAATTATACTAATTATTTTGAAATTTAAAAAATTAATAATTAGTAAAAAAAACAAAATACCCCTCATCTTTTTAAGATGGGTAACAAGTGGAATAGTTTTGCCAAAAAATGACAGACCTGACTCACTATGTGGAGTCAGACTCCTGTATTATTTTTTGTCAGTTATGAGAATTCTTTATTAATCATGTTACATATTCTGTCTGCAGAAGGAAACAGCAAACTATTGGCAGTGGGGTAGGTGAAGAATTATAGAACCATAGATATTTCTTTCACAGTAGATGCAGGACAGTAGCAGCAATTCTGGAAGTACAGTCCTTATCATTGATTGCCCAGAGCTGGACTCGAGGATGGACAGTTGGCTTCACTGTTCTGAGTAGCAAGCTACCAGGGCTATTAAAACAGCAGTGAAATAAACTGCGAGAATCACAGAGATGACTAGTTTGTTCACAAGTGACTCTGTACCCAGGTGTCTAAGTGACCTGTCCTTCCGTTGAAGTATAGGTAAAGTTTCTACCAGAGCTGGCTTATCTTTATAGAGGAGTGTAAAAATTACTGGTTCACATTAATGCATAGTGTTTGGTATGTTACTTCAAAGTCTATATTCTGATACCTCTTGTAATAATTTTTGCTGCTTAACAAGTAAAGTTGTACTTTGTCACTTACTTGTGGGAGGCAAATGCTTTCATGCAGCAACATTTCTAAAAAGCATGTGACAGAAAAAGATTTTTATTTCTAATGCAATTAATCAGGGTTCTTCAGACAAACAGAATAAAAAGGATATTGGAATAATGGATAGATGGGTCGTTAGATAGATACGGATATAGACATGTAAGAGGAAATTTATTACGGGAATTGCCTCAAGTGGGGAGACAGGCTGAATAAACCAACCATCTGTGAGCTGGAGAAGCAAGAAAACTAGTGGGGTAATTCAAACTTAGGCTTGAGAACCAAGGCAGCTTCGAGTGTAAGTCTCAAGACTGAAGCCTCTGGAACCAGGAGTTCTGATGTCTGAGGGCAGGAGGAGACGGACGTTCCAGTTCTAAGACAGAGAAAGCAGGTCTACGCTTCCTCTGTTTTGTTGCTTTATCTGGACCCTCAAATGATAAGACAATGCTGTCCACCTGCAGAGGGAAGTTATTTTGTACTCTACTGATTCCAGTTCTATTCTCTTCTAGAAATATTCTCCCAGACACAATCCATAATAAGTTTATCAGCTACCTGGGCATCCCTCCCATCAAGTTGACTTAAAAAATTACCCAATTAACTGTAGCTCATAAAAAGGATAGCTTACTGCTAATGCATCATATGTAGTAAAATATGATATATATAAAATATAGATTGTATATTATGTTTTATATAATTTATTTGTTAGTATTTTTCCCCCAAAGTAGTTTGTTTTCAGACACGACAAAATAAAGTAGAAATAGAGCGAGAGCTGAGAGAGTAGGGGAAACATCTTGCTGAGTTTCTCAGAGATTGACTTGCTCTCGCTCGTATAGATAAATAAGTAAATCTACTTCTTTTCCTCCTATTTCTGTCAGATTTCTTGTGAAAATCTGATTCACATTCGGAGTTTAAAGTGAAAAATAAAAATAGAACACTGTTTGGCTTCTGCTGTGTCAGATAATTACTTTCAAAATTCTGTAACTGAAAACCAGTTGGGATTGGAACTGTGTTTTTGTTCCTAAGAAACAGAAATTCTGTCATGTGCTGCTACAATATTTGACTGATACTGCAGAAGTTACTTTTCCAGTTAGTGAGCATGAGTGACTATCCAGTTACAAGTGATGGGCACACTGTCAAAGGAAGATAAATCCAGAAAGCTGGTGTGTCCTTTTATAACATAAATATCAATAGGTAATGCATTTCTATTCCATATATAAAGAACAAAATATTCAACTTTCATTAAGAGAAATAATTTTCTTTGCCCCTACTAAATAAATGTGTGTTAAACAGATTTGTGTGTGTGTGTGTGTGTGTGCATTTGAAAATAAAAGTGCAAGCATGTCATTAGGCTCCCTGGCAGCCCGTGAATTTCTGTCCATGTACCGGCCCAGTGTTACGTGTCTTGAATTATGTACATATTAATCCTTGCTATCCCATGAAGTGCTATCTTCATTTTCAAATGAGGGAGCTGACGTTTTAGACATGCTCTGTCTGGTGATAATCTAGAGATTTATCCTTATAACCTCAAATTCTTTTCTGAGCTTCCAATTCTGGTAGGTAATACCTACTGAATGTATGCCCTTGGAGGCTTTGCTGCCATCTCTAACTTAATCCAAACTAAACTGGACTCTAAGTCTCTAGTAATAGTGGTTCTTACCTGTTTTCCCTGCTGGCTTCTCTTCAGCACTTATACCTCCCTCCGCAGGTGTTCATTAATACCTCTATGAATTTGGTGACTTTTGTAGTAAGTATAATTTTTAATCCTCTATACTGGATGGTTTGTATCATTTTCCTGTTAAATAAGCCATAGCATTTAAACAAATAAAAATAAATAAACAAAAAAAAATACCTCTACCACCTCTTCCACACTCACCTCTCCCTATACCCAGTCTGTTAGTGATTCCTGTCGACTCCTCATCTGAGATATATATGAAATCTGCCTGGTTCTCTTCTTTCCAAACTTCTTCATGTCTTTACTTTGCCATCAGCTTTGAGTTGAAGCACTGCAATAACTTCCTAACCAGCATCTATGACCCCCTCTATTACCATATAAATTCCTCCTCATCAAGCAGCCAGGTTGATCCGCTCTAAGAGATGCCTGGTAGCATTATTCTGAGGTTTAGAACTCTTCAGATCAATGCGAGCACATCTAGATTAAATTCCACTCCTAACACAGATTACCTGACATGATTAGCGACTCTTTGTTTGCTCTTTTCTAGCTCTATTTGCTCCTTATCTCCTCTAATCAGAACTTCTATTTTTCTTTGTAAAACTTAGCAGAAGAAATGATTTAATTATCTGCTTATCACCAGCTGGATTTACTACTAAATGCTAAACTCCTTAATTGCACTTCTGATATATCTTTTGTTCACCATTTTACCACTGTAGAGTAAGCACACAGCCAAGTACTGGCCCATGGTAGATAATCTAAAATCATTAAATGAATGAAGAAAGGGAGGAAAGAAGCAAAAGTTCAATATTTACACAGACTTTAACTGGAAGAATTAGAATTGAAAGACGGCCTTCCTAACTTCCATTGTTTGCTATTTCATCCGTACTATTGACTAGAAAAATCAACCTTAAAAGATTCCATTCTTAGAAAATTAGAGAAGTTTAAAGAGAATGACAAGAAAGTCTGAATAGATAGTAGGGGTTTTCTGAGTGTATATTCTGCCTGTGAAAAGAGCTTGGAATATAGTAGATATCAAAATCAGTGCAATGAACCAGAATGATGGGGACATTTATGGTATGTATGTATATATTACACACAGAGATGAGTAATTATTGCACTAATTACATTCACTTGTGATCTATGATTTTGTATATAATATATGCATAAATTATATTGTTTGTACAACTGCGTATTTAGATACATCCGTATTATATACTATATATACTAGTTGTACATATATGTACATATGATACTGCTTAATGTTTTTTACCAGCATCGTTAATTTACTACTCTAGCTAGAACTATGAAACTGTACTACTACCATCAAATAATCATTTTTAAGACAAAAAGTTTAGCAGTTGAAAGAATGGGAAAAGGTCTTGAGCTTTTTCTGTAAGTTCTGAACACGTTCATTTGGAACAGAAGTTCATGTTATTCTCTCCTCTAACTGTTTGTCAACTTGAGATTCTTAGTAGTTTTCATTTTTTTTTTTTTGTAATCCAAAGATTTTGCAAATAATTTTTACTGTGTTTTATCTGTAAAATGTAGCCAAGTTCTTTTGACCTTATTTTTCCATCCCTAGGACATTTGCTTTCTATTTAATTGACTGTTAAGTATCATAAATAAACTGGAATTATAAACTTAACTATTAGTAATAATCACTTCAGTAAGTGTCTAGCATTAGTTAAGTAATTATTATATGAAACATTATTTCAAGCAGTTTGTATTCATTAACTTATACATATATATCCACCTCATTGCTATATATTGAAGAAAACAGTATTATTTTCACTTTACAGACAAAATAATGGGAACTCAGTAATGTCAACTAACTTTCCCAAAGTCATACAACGTGCAAATGAAATAGTAGTCAGAATTTGCAGACAACGTCTGGCTTCACAGCTCTTTGAGATTAGTATTTAATAAAGGTGATTGCTCTGTAATGATTAATGGGGAAAGAACAAATTTTAATTTTGCAACAGACTATTCTCTTATGTGCTTGAACTCAGATTACAGGAACTGGAGAAGAGGCTGTGGGTACTTCAGATATAGGGGGTGATTTCTCCTCAAAGCAAGCCTTTTTTCTTTGAATAAAAATGTATTGACCTTTTTAAAACTAGTCTTTATCGCTAACTAGGAAGACAGAAAGCCATTAGAACAGGAGATAGGGGAAACAGAGAGGAAAGGCCATGGTTGATACAAAGATACAAATATACACCTTTAATCAATTCCAAAGAATGAAAACTTGTCCATTAACAAGAAGTTACTATTTAGTATTATGACTATACTATACTGATACTGCCATTCACATGAAGGGATGCATCATCCTCCCTTCATTCCACTGGATGGTGTTGGATATTTTGATTATACAAAATTGAGTGCTTTCTAACACATGCATATCAAATATCAACCTTATCAAGATAGAACACTAATACATAATCTGTTAATAAGCCTATGTTACTAAGCCAACTTGGCAAATGAGATGGATCTCATAAGCAGAGATACTATGGGCAAATTTGGATGCATTAAAATGATGGCAAAGTAGCAGTGCCCACTTTATAGCTAAATGAAAATGTGGAACTAGCCTCAGAATATATTCTTAGATTAAATTTTTTTGAAAAACACACATTCTGCCAACTACGTATACTTATTTAAAATTATTTTTACATTAAACACTCAAAATAAACACTTTTTATCATGGAGAATCTAGTGATATAAATGAATTAACTGACACAAATTTCAACAAATATTTTACAAGAATGAACTCTCACTTATGACTCAAGTTGATCCCATTACTAACTACCATCTTGAAATGTCAGTCTATGGATCTCCAAAGTAGAAAAATTCAACCTCTACTGCTAACAACTTGATAGTTGATGATTTAAAAAAAAAAAAGAGGCTTAATGAGATGTAGAAACTTAGCAAGAATAAGGCAGAGAGGAAGAGAGAGAAAAGAGAGAGAGAGAGAGAGCTTCCATAAACTGATAATATGAATAGATTTATCCAATAAAAATAAATATTACTAATTGGACATATTTATGACAAATTAATTGTTTTATACTGGTTTTACAATTATATATATGAATATGTTACTATAAATTACTAATATTCATTGCACTTGGGTAAAGGTCTTTAAATCCATTTTTATTTTCCACTCTGCCTTGAACTTTCATCTGATATTTACTATTTCACTTGTTTTCTCTTTCTAGATTTGTTTTATTTTGTTTATTCATTTAGGTCTCACAATCGAATTTTATCTTAGGTTTACTACATGGTCTTAGATCTAATCTTGTCCATAATTAAGTCTTTTCATATGTCTTCTTATGAAAATGCATGCATGCAATTTTTCACAACAATAAGAATAATACTGTCTTGCTCTAAAAGACTCAATCATTCAATAAACACTTATTTCAATCTCTGCTAAGCACTGCCCTAATTTGATATAGAGCCCAAATAAAATGTTCCTTCTCCCCAAGAGTTCAGCCCCAGATGACATATCTTCATTGTTGCATGTAACGTGCCAGAGACAGCACGAAGATTCTCTCTCCCCTTCAAAGAGTCTTGCTCCCCTTCTACAGAGGTACCTTCTCAGGCCTGCATTGCCCAGTCCCACATCCACTTGTAGCTACTTCTCTCAAGTGGAATAAAAATGAAAGGAATTCATGTCCCATCCACAAAGGATCTTGTTCCCTCTCATTTTTCAGTCTGAGAATTCAGAGTCCATCAGGTCCTGAGGCCCCAAGAGTGACAAAGCTGCAAAGTGGAAGGAGCAGAGTCTACCTCTGTCCCTTCCTCCGCCTTCTCCACACAGATCTGGATGTTATGGAAACTAGAAGTGAAGGTCTGTCGTGGAAAACCACTGAGATCTCAGGAGTAATCCCAGTTGTTCTTAAATACCATATACAATGTAAATGGTTTGTTGTATGTCTGTGTTGAGTGCAGTGAGGACCTGAGTGAGAAGAGTTGAAGTATATAAGATCATAAACACTTTTTTAAATCAAGATTCTTCAAATTTTTTTTTCCAGTTTTGACCAGGGCTGGGTTTGAACCTGCCTCCTCTGCTATATGGGGCTGGTGCCATACTCCTCAAACCACAGGCATCACCCAATTTCTTCAAATTTTAATTAATTTATTTTTTTATTAAATCATAAAGAGTTAGATCATGTATACATGAATGCATTTATGGGGTACAATGTGCTGATTTCATATACAATTTGGAATGCTTACATCGTACTGGTTAATATGGAATCACGCCTAGGGTGCATATTGCAAGGGTACATGTCGGATCTATTAAGTACAGAGTATAAATGTCTTAACATAATAATTAAGTAAACGAGGTGAAGGATCTAAGACCATAAACATGAAAGGGTGATATTTTAGAAATGGTAAGAACTTTTTGTAGGTTTTTATTTTATTTTTCCCTTTTCAGTACTAGTGGTCTATATATTCAAAGAGGATGATTAGACAGACAGGTAAATATTTGTAGAGTTGATTTCCCTACATTTGGATAGTAACACCAAACCTCATTAACAAACTGAAGAATATATATATTTTCATTTTAATAGATTTGCTTTAAAAATATAAGTAAAGAAATTATTTCTGTAAAATCAAATAAAAAGTAAACTAACCTATTAAATAGAAAATTTAAAGTTTAAAGACACCACACTACAGTTTGAAATATAAAACAAAAAACTGAATATTCATTATTGCTAACTTCTTGGACATTTTTGAAATGTAAAACCAGAAATTAAATATTCATTACTGCTGAGTGTAAATATGAAAACTACAGTAGTGATAGAATGCTGTGATATAAAGATTTATAGAAATAGGTTATTCATGTTCTTGCATAAATACGTATTCATTACAGGAATATAAAGTGTAGAAAAATGAAAGAAATTTTAATTGCCTTTTGTATCACATTTCAAAAATATTTTATTAACATTTTCTATGCCATTATAGATCTTTTTTCCTTAAGTCTGTAGACTTATACGTGTTGAAAACACAATCATTACTGTACAAATTATTTTTGTTTTGCTTTTGTATTAGAAAACAGGTAACAGGGTGGCACCTGTTGCTCAAGGAGTAGTGCACTAGGCCCATATGGTGGAGGTGTGGTGGGTTCAAACCTGGCCCTGGCCAAAAACTGCAACAACAACAACAAGAAAACAGAAAATAATTTTCCCATCAATAAAAATATACTTAAGCAAAACATTGTTGGCTGCTAGATAATATTTCATTTTCAAATATGGCATAATTTATCTAACTAGTTACCTATTACTCAACTTTTTTTTTTTGTTTTAAGTTGCTCGTTATTGTATATTATAGAATATTGTAGCTAACCTCATGGTATGCCTAATGTTGGCTTATTTATTTGTTTGTTTATTTATTTTCATTTCATCCTTCCCATATGGCAAGGATTAAGACCGGAGTTGAATGTCAGTGATTTTAAGAGTGGCTGTATCCCTTGGGGAGGTTATATAAGCAGATGAGAATAGAGCATTGTTTAGTCATCAAATACAAATTATTTGGGCTCCAAAGAAAGCTGACTTATTTACAAAATAGACTTTTACTTTTAGATTGAAAAGCTCAAGAAAATGTTCCCACTAAGACTGCTTTGTTCAAGGAAAACTTGGTGTGGAGAATAGATTGTAGCAAAAGAAGTGCTATGAGTGGGTGATGCCTGTGGCTCAGTGAGTAGGGCATTCACCCCATATACCAAGGATGGCGGGTTCAAACCCAGCCCCAGCCAAACTGTAACAAAAAAATAGCTGGCCATTGTGGTGGCTGCCTATAGTCCCAGCTACTTGGGAGGCCGATGCAGGAGAATTGCCTAAGCAAAAGTTTGAGGTTGCTGTCAACTGTGATGTCACAGCACTACCAAGGGCAACAAAGTGAGATTCCGTCTCTAAAAAAAAAGTGCTAAGTCCTGGTACAATTGTATTCTCTACTATTTTCTTCATGTATCCTCCATTTCAGACACACTAGTTGCTTCATCTTCCCTAAGGAACATTGCTACTAATGGTTCAAAGTTAAATATTTGTCCTTTTTTAAATTTTACTATCACTTTCCTTATCTCTCTTTAATCAATTATCAATTCAGGAAATATTTATGGAATACTCACTATATCAAAACAATTGCAGTTTTTTAAGATTTTAGCAATAATCACTATTTAGTCAGTGCCTGCTACAGCCTTGGTTAGGTGTCATAATATAATCCTTGTGAGGTCTGACAACTAAGTTCCTGAACTCAGCCTAGAAAAAGTGCTACGTAATTCATTGCTGCACATTCCCACGGTCACCTTCAGAGTATTCCCTTTGGGACTCTATGCACCAATGCCAGAGCCTCATCCACTCTTCAAAGCAATTTTAGAACTCTTTTCCTAGGGTGTCATCCTATGGCACACAAAAACATGACACAATCGTAAAAACTCCACATGGGAAAACATTGCCACATGTTAAAATGAATACAGCTGTGAGACGTTGGTATACCAAGGTTCTGAAACCTCTCCAAGCCATTGATACAGTGCTGCCAATGTACGTGCACATGGCAAGTTCATGAACTTAATTGTCAGACCGTGTTCAACAGCAACTCTGATGATCATTACAGAAAATAAGTTCTAATATTGCTTTGAAGGGTCGGCTAGGTCCTGGTGTCAATGCACAGCTTCCCGAGGGGAGTACTTCAAGAGTGACCACAGTGATACTCATCAGGGAGATACAGGGCACGTCTTTTAGGATGAGTTAGCAAAGTTAATTGTCAGACTTTGTACATTTTACTTGAATTATCAGTTCCTTCAATCCCAATGAAGCACTATTGTTCACCAATTTTAATCTGAATTTTACAGTTGAATATGTTGAGTGGCTAGCATGTGGTGGGCACTGTGCTACACGAGCAATTAACTTCATCTTCTTCAACTTGAAAAATGTCTCTGATCGCTTAATCCTAAAAACTGGAGACACCCATGCACTTAACAAATATGCAATGTGACAGTCACCATTCTTTCTACTATGGTTACAGCAGTAAATGAAATACAGAATACCCTTATAAACTTATATTTCAGGAGAAAAAAGCAATAAATAAATAAAGCGGCCCATATTGTAAAAAATAATGGTCATTTATGGGGAAAAAATAAAGCAAGGGAAAGGGAAATGGGATTTTGGGTGTATGGATGCTATTTCTAGTAGGATTATCAGAGAATGATTCAGAAAGGTGATCTTTACCCAGAGATGTGCAGAGGGGTCACGGGTACACGTCCAATCAGAGCATCTCAGGTACGTGGGGTAGAAAGTGCAAATGCCTGAGGCAGGACTGTAGTTGGAGAAATGTGAGTTGATAGAAAATTACGATAGAGAGTCCATGAACATGAACATATATGTCCATGAACATACAGATTGTGCTTGGAAATTATTGAGAGAATTACACCCACTGGAGCTTCATGACTTTTCTGAGAACATTCATTTTTTCAACCTGTTCATTTCATAGTTTAACCTCTACTTTTACTTGGAGTATAGTAATTCACAGATCCCTAAAATAGCAAAAGAAAAGAAAGGGTATTCTGAAGAAGAAGGTACTGCAGAAGAATAAGCATTTAAGAATGAACTGCAACCTAGAGAAAAGAGGCCACTTGATTAATGTAGATGACGACCATGGTGGTGGGCTAGGTGAACATGAACCCAGAACCTCACAAAGGTCTGACATTCTTTTTCATATCCACTACTGAAATACAAAAGAAATAGTAAAACTCTGCAAAAATGGAGCTATCATACTTTGTTTGGTTTAACTAACAAAGTTAGGTGGAATATAAATAGGGAAATTTAGTTTGGAGAGCAATTTGCCAATATTAAGTAAAGTTTAAGGTTCTCACCTTCTACAACCCAATTATAAGGAAAAAGAATCATTTATGATAAGAAGGAATGCACCCAAATTCTCAAGGTTTGTTTTTATACCCCCAAATTGAAGCAATCTGAAAGAGCAAGAATAAATGAAATATGGCATGTCCCATAATAGACTCCTGCTTAATTGTCCTATTATATAAAAGATTATATCAAATAGCCTGATTCACAAGTCACAATATGACCAAATATCAAAAAGGCAACGTTAACTGAAAAATTTGAAGATACATAGAGAATAATGCCTTAAAAAGCAGGTCAGATACAGAGAAAAAGTTGTATGTCTTGCTAAGAGTTATGTTTACATATAGGAAAAAAAACATTCATGAGGCTGATAAGCTCTAGAAGATTACAGACAAATACACTGGGGGATTGAACTATGCAATAATGTTTAATTTGTTCTTTGTTGTGTGAGGGTCTGATCAAGTGGCTGATGAAGCACAGGTTAGACAGACTTGCATGTTGGAATAGTGTGAGACAGAGAGGTCAACAAGCTCTGATGGCAAGTAGCAAACTCCTTTAATTCTGGCCAGTTTTATAGCCAGTTCAGCACATACACACTATTATTCTATAATTATACGAAGATCTTAAGGTTACAAAGTAAAACTAGCTTAACTTTTTCTTGGTGCATTCAAGCCTATAGATAAACTGCTACGCATTCTTCTACAGCCTTTATAATACCATGTATAGTAGTCATGAATAACATACTGTCAGCCAGTTGCCCAGAAACAGATAAGGCACAGGACACCTGCAGGGGAATGGGCTGCTTGTTTGCCGTCTCTCTGGAGGCCGAGACCTTATCTTACAAACCCACAGTCTGGAGATTCCTTGGACTTGCCAAAAGCGTGTCTGCATGCCCCGGCCCCCAGGGCCAGCTTCTGAGTACTGGGCTTTTACCCCAAAGCACCCAGGCTTAACAGCCTATTCAGAGTTCAGCCTGGTTTCAGCCTGACTGCCAAGTAAGAACTGTTGTCCCCTGCACACTCTCAGAAAGATGGGCACAGAGGCATACAGGCTTTTCGCCTATAGTTCTTTCCCATAAAAATGTTGTAGGGGGGGAATAATGTAATGAAGAATAATAAAAATACATGTATTTAAAAAAAAAGTATGTAGATTTAGAAAAGCACAATAAAGTGAGCTATGGACTGGGCCCAGGTGAACTGGACCAGACTTCTGAAAAAAAAAAAAAAATGTTGTAAATATATATATGGCAACACAACATATTTAAAGTATGGCCAGTGATAACCATTTTATTACTGCCTGTACCTTTTTATATATCTATAATATTTCATAATGTAAAAGAGAATTCAATAAACATACTGATTTGGTTTTATCTCAACCACTGTATTCAAACGTCTTATTTTCTCATTAAACTAGAGACAAAGAGATAATGGGATTTGGTTATTAAGAATGTATGCAGGATACTTCCTAGGATCCGAAATAGGTCAATATTCAACAGATAGTGTTTTTTAAAATGTTAGTTTTGTGATGTGTACATTTATACACAGACAGGTGTGTGTGACAAGAGCTACGTCATCTAATAAAAGAAGTGCTACAATTCATTTTATTTTAATTTTTTCTTATGCATAATAATTGTACATATTTATGGAACACATGTATCATTTGATACATGTATATAATGCATAAAGATCAAATCAGTGTAATTAGGGATCTATAACCTCAAACATTTATCATTTGTTTGTGTTGGGAACACAAATGTTCAAATTTTCTCTTCTAGTTATTTTGAAATAATCAATAAATTACTGCTAACTAGTCCCACCACTGTGTTATTGAACACTAGAACTTACTATTTCTATCTAACCCTTTTTTGTAATTGTTAACTAAATTCAGTTCATCCTCTTATTTTGTTGGTTCTCAAAATATTGAGTACATAAACATAATAATTTATGTCCTATATTGTGACAAATAGAGTGTGTATTTGCTCTGTAAGCCAAGACAATATTAATTCATTTACAAATATTTCTTAATAACGCATTTGAGGCCAGCATGTTTATCTCTTAGAAAAGATCAACTTTATGAATTACATTTTTTTCCAAACTTAACATACAAAAGAGATTTTATTCTTTAACCTTTATTTTATGCCTGCTTAATTCTATTAATCTTTCTTTAATCTGAAAGTAAATAAAATGGACTTTAGGAAATATAAAATACTTAAAATTAATATTATAAATTTATTTTATAATTAAGACTGAATAATTTTTAGTTCTCATTAAATCTACAATGACTATCAAATGTCAGTATATCTAATTCGCATACATATTTAAAATCTATTGCTCCTTTTTGCACTGTGCTTATCTGCTCAGACACAGTTGCGTTCCCTTGCCAGATCGTAAGAGGAAATCTTTTTTTTTCTTTATTAAATCACGACTGTGTTCGTTAATGTATTTATGTGGTGCAATGTGCTGAATTGATAAACAGTTTGGAATGCTTACATTGAACTGATTAATGTAACCATCACTTGCTTATTTGTTGTGATGAGACATTTATACTCTATTCTTAATAGTTTTGAAATGTACCATTGCATTATACACCTTAGGTGAGGTCCCGCCAATTACCCTCCCTCTTCCTAACTTTCTTCTCCTTTTCCCTCCCGCCTCCCTCTTCTTGTCTTTTTATTTCTGGACTATAGTTATATTTTATCTTTCATATGAATGTGTAGGTGATTATATGTTGGTTTCATAGTAGTACTCAGTACATTGGATACGTTTTATTCCATTATTAAGATACTTTACTAAGAAGAGTATGTTCCAGCTCCATCCAGGTAAACATAAAAAATGTAATGCCTCCATCTTTTTATGTCTGCATAGTATTCCATGGCATACATATACAACAATTTGTTAATCCATTCTTGTGTCGATGGGCACTTGGTCTGCTTCTGTGTCTCAGCAATTATGAATTGGGATGCAATAAACATTCTGGTGCAGATGTCTTTGTTGTAAAATGATTTTTGATCATCTGGGTATATACCTAGTACAGGAATTTTAGGATCAAATGGTAGATCTACTTTTAGTTCCTTGAGTATTCTCTAAACTTCTTTCCAAAAGGGCCGTATTAGCTTGCATTCCCACCAGTAGTGTAGAAGTATTTATTTCCTTTCTCCACATCTATGCCAAAAACTGTAATTTTGGGATTTTTGTGATGTGGGCTAATCTTACTGGAGTTAGATGATATCTCAGAGTGGTTTTGATTTGCATTTCTCTGATGATTAAAGATGATCAGCATTTTTTCATGTGTTTGTAGGCCATGTGCCTGTCTTCATCAGAGAACTTTCTGTTCAAGTCTCTTGCCCACAGAGAAGTGGGGGTTATTGGTTCTTTCCTTATTGATTAGTTTGAGTTCTCTATGGATTCTGGTTATCAGAATTTGTCGGAAACATAACCTATAAAAATCTCCCATTCTGAAGGCTGTCTTTTTGCTTCACTTAAGGTGTTCTTAACTTTGCAGAAGCTTTTAAATTTGATCAGATTCTAGTAATATATTTTTGGTGTTGCTTCAATTGCCAGAGGGGTCCTCCTCATAAAAAATTTTTTCAGGCTGATTTCTTCAAGTATTTTGCTTGCACTCTCTTCTAGTATTTTTATAGTTTCGTGTCTTAAAGTTAAATCTTTTACCCAGCGAGAATCAATTTTTATTAAAGGCGAAAGTTGGGGGTTCAGTTTCACTTTTCTGTAGGACACCAGCCAATTCACCCAGCTCCATTTATTAAATAGGGATTCTTTCCCCCACTGAATGTTTTTGATAGGCTTATCAAAGATCAAATGATGATAAATGGCTGGGTTCATCTCTTGGTTCTCTATTCTGTCCCATAAATCTACCTCTCTGTTTCTGTGTCAGTACCATGCTATTTTGATCACTATAGATATATAGTCTAGCCTAAAGTCTGGTAACGTGATACCTCCTGACTTATTTTTACTTCTGAGTAATGTACTGGCTATTTGAGGTTTTTCTTATCTTGCCGAACATGAGAATCTATAACTTTTCTAGATGTGTCCAAGTTATTGTCAGTACTGCTAATTTTGGACATATTCTTATTCTACTTGAATTTTACATTCCTCTTTTTTTTTTATTAACTAAAGCTGTGTATATTAATGCAATCATGGGGTACAATGTGCTGCTTTCATATATAATCTGAAATATTTTCATCAAACTGGTTACATAGCTTTCATGGCATTTTCTTAGTTATTGTGTTAAGACCTTTATATTCTGCATTTAGTAAGTTTCACCTGTACCCTTCTAAGATGCACTGTAGGTGTGGTTCTACCAATTACCCTCCCTCCACCCATCTACACCCCTACCCTCCCAACCCCGTGTCTCCCTATTCTTGTGCTATAATTGGGTTATAGCTTTCAAATGAAAGCTATTAGTTTCATGGTAGGGCTGACTACATTGGATACTTTTTCCTTCATTCCTGAGATACTTTACTAAGAAGAATATGTTCCAGCTCCATCCATGTAAACATGAAAGAGGTAAAGTCTCCATCTTTCTTTAAGGCTGCATAATATTCCATGGTGTACCTATACCACAATTTATTAACCCATTCACGGGTCAATGAGCACTTGGGCTTCTTCTATGATTTAGCAATTATTAATTGGGCTGCAATAAATATTCTGGTATGAATATCTTTGTTATAATGTGATTTTTGGTCTTCTGGATACATCCCTAGTAGAGGAATTATAGGATCGCATGGCAGGTCTATTTTTAGATCTCTAAGTATTCTCCAAACATTCCTCTTAATCTAATTTTTGTATTTTTTTTCTTAATTTAACTATGCCATAGTCTTAAGAAAAGACAGTCTATAATTTTGCCCCATATTTTTCACAAGGTTATACTCATGGCATATAATTAAAATATATATATATATGGAATAAATGAATTTCCTTTTTTAGTACAAATTTTTTGAATTAAATGTTTTTGTTCATGACCAAAAAGGGCACAGGAAGCTAAATCAGGCAAAGAGTTGGGCTCAAAAAATAATACACAGCAGTTTAATGTTAGTAGTATATAAATAATTGAAAATGCAAAGTAGCCATATAACTCACCGAGAATTCCTATGAGTCTCAAATTCTTCTGGTAAATGTGTTCTTGTCTTACAAATTTAAGTAGGATTTAATTGTTCTTACTAAATGTAATGGCATTATATTTATATGCCAAGTATTCACAATACATGGAGATGAAAGCGTGCCACATGGCGAGTCCTAACAAATGAGATAAACAACTCCTAAAAACATTTGTCCACGTGGTGGTAAAGGGGCAGAAATTATACACCTGTGTGTCATCATATGGTGACTGAGCTTTCCCTGATGGAAAGAACGTTTGGCTTTATCATCCAGGGATTTCTAGTGGAAAAGTGTTATAAAGTTTGTGATATAAGGACAACCAGGAGTTATAGTCAGTTTAGTAGGTTATTTGGTTATTTTAAATCTAGTCATGAATTTTTTTTCACTCTTGATGCATTCAGTGTGGAAAATATCAAATGTATTAATATGGAAATGGGTTGAGTTTTATGAATGTTAATTTATGTCCTTCATTATTTTATTTTGTCTGATACATTCTTTCCACATCCATAATTCTTTGCAGAAGCCATTTCAGCAAGGTTAAGAGACTTCTTATCTAAATGCACCTTATTAATATATGGGGAAATCAGGATGGAAACAGAAGCCTATTACACTCTCAATATCATGTTCTTTCCACTGCGGCACCCTGCCTTCATATTACATAATAGTGGAGCAGATTAATTTCTAATTGTGACACATGGACCAGCAAAAAGGCTTTATCAGGATTTGTTCATGTTAATTAGGCAGAAACAAAGTTAACTCAGCTTAGAGTAGCAAAGAACTTTCATTCAAATACATTTTACATCTGCAAACCAGATGTCATATTCAAAAGTCTCAGACTATAGAAAATATTAAACTTTTCCCAAGGGTAGAAAGACATGTAGTGAAATTAAATATTTTATATTCACAAATATAGATACTTTATTGCTGTATGAAGGCCCTACAAAGTAAAAATCTAGTCCTCATACACTTTCCTGATATAGAGTACTGTCTCCATTATAGGAAGATTCAGAATGCTTTTTCCATGCATCTTACTACAAGTAACATGTCGTGAGCAGTGGAATTTGGCCTTGACCATCCATGAGCCAGGGAGAATTTTTATTATTCTCATTTTACAATAGAGGAAACTGAGTCACGGAGAGGTTAGGTAACTTGTTCTAAATCACAGGATAAATAAGTGTAAGTTCCCTCATGTAAATGAAGAAATTCAGCCACCAAAGTTAGGCTGTTAATTATCATCATGCTATGTCACTTCCACTGTAGAGAAATCTATCCTTAAGGACATGTCTTTTTATGACATAAATTTGAATTTTCTTTTCTCTACATTATTATCCACAACCTGAACGTCCCTTTTCTCCTTACTTAGTGGCATAAGCTATGTCTTTGTCCCTCCAAATCTTAAATGAGATGTTGGAGGTGGGCCTAGTTGGAGGTGTTCGGGTCATGGGGGATGAATTCCTCATGAATGGCTTGGTGCCATCTTTGCTGTAATTAGTTTGGCAATAAATTATTGTTAAAAAGAGCCTGCTACTTATTTCCTCTCTCTTTCTTGCTTCCTTTCACTCATCACATGATGCTCCTTTTCCTATTCCATCATGAATTCAGGCATGGAGACTCCCTCATCAGACGTAGATGCTGATGCCACGCTTCTTGTACAGCCTGAAGAAACTTAAACTCAGAAAACCTTCTCTGCTTTGTAGATTACCCAGTCTTAGGTATTACCTTATAGCAATGCAAGAACATCATAACTGCAATTATATACGATGTTTAAAAAGGGAAGGGAAAGCGAGAGGGAGACGGACGTTGAGAGAACGAGGAGGAGGGAGAGAAAATGGCGTCCACGGATTATAGTACCTACAGCCAAGCTGCAGCCCAGCAGGGCTACAGTGCTTACACCGCCCAGCCCACTCAAGGATATGCACAGACCACCCAGGCATATGGGCAGCAAAGCTATGGAACCTATGGACAGCCCACTGATGTCAGCTATACCCAAGCTCAGAACACTGCGACTTACGGGCAGACTGCCTATGAGACTTCTTATGGACAGCCTCCCACTGGTTATACTACTCCAACTGCCCCCCAGACGTACAGCCAGCCTGTCCAGGGGTATGGCACTGGTGCTTATGATACCACCACTGCTACAGTCACCACCACCCAGGCCTCCTACGCAGCTCAGTCTGCTTATGGCACTCAACCTGCTTACCCAGCCTATGGGCAGCAGCCGG
>CAUYRH010101695.1:0-11880 GCA_963574655.1 Perodicticus potto | reverse complement strand
GCATCACAGCTCACAGCAACCTCCAACTCCTGGGCTCAAGCGAGTCTCCTGCCTCCGCCTCCCAAGTAGCTGGGACTACAGGCGCCCGCCACAACGCCCAGCTCTTTTTTGGTTGCAGCCGTCATTGTTATTTGGTGGGCCCAGGCTGGATTCAAACCCACCAGCTCAGGTGTACATGGCTAGCGCCTTAGCCCGTTGAGCCACAGGCGCCGAGCCGAGAGAGAGAATATTTATATGCTCTCCAAATATCATCAGATGTATTAAGATGACTCTTCTTTCCGGCACACATTATCTTTGACTCAAACAATGTTTTTTGTACTGCGTCTGTCCTCATAACATCCTTTTGCAAGAAATACTAGTTCTTATCTCCTATAATCCAGATTCTTCTCTTTTCTAAGTTGTGGTTGAATTGCCGGGATATCTTCTCTGATGCCCATTGTCTTTAGCCTCCCGTATGTGGACATGGCTGGGAACTTCTTGCCTGCTGGGTGCATAGAACCTTGTTGCCTAATTACGTGCGTACAATTTTTGGTAATAAGACATCAATGGCTATCAGCAGTACTTTTATTTTTTTTTCTTACTTTCTTTTTTTCTTTTCAAAAAGCAAGTCGAACCAAATCAGCGGAACTTAGTAAACAAGTGTTTTTCTACCTTCCTAATTGCCGTGGACTTTTAATCCATTCCCTGTGGGTAGCGACCCGCAGGTTGAGAACTGCTTATAAATGTGCCTACATATTTTAATACATGTACAACTATTTGACCCCTTGCACCTTGAAAATCTACTTGCTGTGTTTCTAGATAATACCTACCTCATTTTCCTTTTTTTACTTATAAAGGACTGCATATTAACATAATTTTCAGCAAAGTAACCAAGATTTTTGAATAAGTAAAATGGTCCCAGTTTTCCCTGCCTATATCACAGGCTGTGAATATAATCATTAAGATTAGTGGAGTATAATCAGACAAAAAAAAAAAAAGCTGCCTAATACAATGCAAGTTACAATTCTGGTTTGTAATATACATTTTAAGGTACTTTATTATAATCAAAATTTTACAAAAACTATGCTAGAGGCTTGAGATATTGAAATTGTGAATTTATGAATGCAGCCTTAAGTAGCAAGAGCTGACGTGGCATACAGAACATTTAACCTTTGCACACCTAGTGAAGGAAAATGTTTGTTTTCTCAATTTAGGGTTCTCAATATAGGTTTTCTCAATTTCCTGTCTGGTTGTGACTTGGACTTGTTGTCTCATTTGTTGCAAGCTGTTTAGCTTTTTTTTAAAATTTTAATTTCGTATCAAAAATTTAAAAATATGAGCAGTGCCTGTGGCTCAAAGGAGTGGAATGCCGGCCCCATATACTAGAGGTGGTGGGTTCAAACCCAGCCTTGGCCAAAAACTGCAAAAAAAAAAAAAAAAAAAAAAAAAAAATTTAAAATACATATATATTTTAATTAATTTTCCCTGTTTCACACAATGGTTTTCTATTTAAGCTCATCTATTCCATTTTTTTTGTTTGGTGTCTTTTAATTTTGAAATATACAGAATCTAAAATATCCAGCGTAATTCAGCTGATAGCCTGTATTACCTGCTTTAAAATTGTTGTTGAAAGTTCTCTTGTATTTTGATGAGCCATAGAAGAGAGGCTTATGATGTCTGGAGCACAGAATACGTGATAGGTAAATTGCAGGCATTGTTCTACGAAGCAAATTTAATTATGCAATTTCACGACACCGACAGTGTCATTTAGACACCTCCGTGCTGAGAGTCATTTTGTTCCAAGAGGCTTCCAGAACGGAAAAACAATAACAAAAACAAAAAACGAAAACCATGCATTAAAATAAAATAATGTTTGTTTTTATTCAGCTGTTTGTTGTTCCTGAATACAGTTGATAACTTCAATTTCCTCACTGCCAGTTAAACTGTGGCTGATTGCTTCAATGTCTGAATTCAGAAGTGCAAATCACCTACTAATCTTTTTTTTTTTTTTTTTGCAGCTTTTGGCTGGGTCTGGATTTGAACCCGCCACCTCTGGTATATGGGGCCGGCGCCCTACTCCTTTGAGCCACAGGCACCACCCTTTTTTTTTACTTTTTTTTGAGAAGAGTCTCCCTCTGTTACCCTGGTAGAGTGCCCTATGTTATTATAGCTCACAACAAACTCAAACTCCTTGGTTTCACAAATCCTCCTGCCTCAGGCTCTGGAGGAGACGGGACTATGGACACCTGCCACAACACGCCTAGTTTTTCTATTTTTAGCAGAGAAGGGGTTTTGCTCTTGCCCAGGCTGGTCTGGAAGTCCTGAGCACAGATGACCCACCTGCCTCGGCCTCCCAGAGTGCTGGGATCACAAATAGGACCCACCATGCCCAGCCACCAACTATGTCTTAAATTGTTTGCCACCTGTGGCTTCTTCAATTCATGCTTATTAAAAACAAAGCTTATCTAAAGGTCATGTCTTATATTTTTATAGTTAATAAAGTGTAGGGGTTTGTTTCTTTTTGGCTGCCATGGTTCTCAATCTGTTGCAACCCCTTTGCTTGTGGCTCAGTGAGTAGGGTGCTGGCTCCATATACCGAGAGTGGTGGGTTCAAACCCGGCCCCAGTCAAAGTGCAACAAAAAAATAGCCAGGCGTTGTGGTGGGCACCTGTAGTCCCAGCTACTCGGGAGGCTGAGGCAAGAGAATCGCCTAAGCCCAGGAGCTGGAGGTTGCTGGGAGCTGTGTGACACCACGGCACTCTACCGAGGGTGATAAAGTGAGACTCTGTCCCTGCAAAAAAATTTTAAAAAAAACCCTTTGTAACAGAGAAAATATATCATGGCATTAGGAAGGCTGAGAACCACTGGGCTAGAGGCATGTTCACACCAGAAGTGAATTCCTTAGAATGGAAGAGAAAGAGTCTAGCTCATACTCTCTGTTCCCCACCAGGATGTTTTCTTTTTAACTTCAGGTTGATATGGGGGTATGTAGCACTAGGTTACATAGCTTGCTTTTGTAAGGTTAAAGCCCAAGTTGTGGTTGTGTACTTCACCCAGAAACTGTGCCATAAGGCTGAGAAATGGTCCTGTCGGGTAGCAATTTGCCAAACCTCTTCCTCTCCTCCATGACTTGAATTTCTTTTCTTTTTTCTTAATTTTTTTGAGATAGTCTCCTCCACAACTTGAATTTATTTTCTTTTTTCTTAATTTTTTTGAGATAGTCTCAAGCTGTGACTCAGGGTAGAGTGCCGTGGTGTCACAGCTCACAGCAACCTCAAACTCTTGCACTTATAAGCGATACTCTTGCCTCAGCCTCCCAAGTAGCTGGGACTACAGGCACCCACCACAACACCTGGCTATTTTTTGGTTGTAGTTGTCATTGTTGTTTGCAGGCCCACAGATTCAAACCTGCCAGCTCTAGTATATGAGCCTGGTGTCCTAGCTGCTGAGCTACAGGAGCTGAGCCCCCCACTGCTTGAATTTCATTGAGTTTTTATTTTTTCTCATGTGAGCCTGTAGTTCTCTTTTTTTTTTTTGTTTTTGAGACAGAACCTCAAGCTGTCACCCTGGATAGAGTGCTGTGGCATCACAGCTCACAGCAACCTCCAATTCCTGGGCTGAAGTGAGTCTCCTGTCTCTGCCTCCCAAGTAGCTGGGACTACAGGTGCATGCCACAATGCCCGGCCATTTTTTGGTTTCAGCCGTCATTGTTGTTTGGTGGCCCAGGCTGGATTCGAACCCACCAGCTCAGGTGTACATGGCTGGTGCCTTAGCCCGTTGAGCCACAGGCGCCAACCCAAGCCTATAGTTCTTAATCTACTCATTCCAATTTATTGCTCAGTTACTGCGATGCCTGTTTTTCTGTTCCTGTGATACTTTGATTTGTCCCGTTCCCTGGTACATTTTTCCAATACACCATTGTCCAGTTCCATTTGGATAGTTAAAAAGAAAGGCCGCAGGAGTTTCTCGTGTACCCAAGAAAGCATATTTAGCTCAACTCCCCTCTGGGGGGACAAATAACTTTTTAGAAACTTTCACCTGAGTTCGTCAAAAATGAGCATAAGAACATTCTAATCATTTCGTCAGGCAGGTATCAGAAAATTACAGATGCCAGTTCAGCATGGGTGTATAACACCAATATGACAGCCAGCTTCCAGAAAAGTCATGCACGAGCAATCCAGAGGTGCCTCTTATTAAGGAAGTTTTAATCCATCATGCAAAAGATTTCCTGCAAGACAACATCCCAATTCTCCCTGCTCAGGAATGATAATGTTTATAAAAGGACAAGATATGAGGCCTCCAGAACACCTGAAAATGATCAGAACTAACTTTCTGGTTGGACAGATAAGGAAATTTGTTCTGCAGAGTTTTACCTTCCTTACCCAATGCTGCACAGCAGAAACCGTTATCTGATGTCGTGTTCAAACCTGTTCCTAAAAGATCTTATCCGGGCTTTGTAGAATTTTATTCAAGCTCCCGGCTTTCTAAAAGGCAATGCCGTTAAACCAGCATTTTATCAGGCTCCGTGAATGAACTGGTTCTCTTCACGGGGATATTTGGAATGAATTGGAAAAGAAAAAACTGACGCTTTACACACAGACTTTGGCTGAGAGATAGGACGTGATAAATCCATCAGAGAGTGTTAGGCTGCTGGATAGAATATCGCACAGCCAGACAGAAGTCGATTTGCAGAAAGAACAAGGGTCCTTCAAGAGAAGGAGGCTGAGTGAAGGACTTTGAAATAAGAAGGTGTTTCTTGACAGAGAAGGAGGGAGCCCAGTCTGCTGGAGGAGCAAATTCACAGCCAGAGAGGGAGAAATGGGCTCTTAACTGGGTAACAATGAATGGCCTGTTTTTGCCTTGTATAACACTTTCAAAAGGTAGGGGGGAAAGTAACAGAGACGAAATCGTAGGAAGAAAGTTTGTTGTAAGGAAGTGTACTCCAGTCTGTTTACGATTTTCTCAGCAATTAATTCAGAAATAACCATTACATAAGCTTTTGATTAAGGCGGTTCCGTCATTCCTAACGACGATAGAATTCAGGACGAACGGAAAGGAGATGAATTTATACAGAATGAGGATATTTGGAACATTGAGAAGCTTCTCCTTTCTTTAGGATACTAAATATTTGATTGTATGAATATATGGCTATAGGAACTGGTTAAATATTTTAATACTGAAGACTGGAAGTCAGGATAAAGTTAGAAGTAAAAGTGATAAAAAGAATAACCTCTGGCTTTGTAAGTGAATCACTTTGGCAACAAACCTACTTATTCAAAGAAATGTTAAGCATCGAGGTAAATTGAGAATTTTGTTCTCTAAAAGCATCCAACAAGGGCCTATCTTTTCCTTCAGTATAATGAAGTGTCATAATTAGAATTGAGTACAATGAGTTTCTTTTCTGCAAAATTAATGTTATTATTAAAGATTGAAGTTAAATGTTTTAAAGTCAGACATCCATGATTAGGTGAATAAAATGGTTAGTTTGTGGCAAACACATGTTTTGTATATGGTTAGATGTCATGTAAGATTATTTGTATCATTTATGTAATAAAAGAGTTTAAATACATACTATGCTTACTAGCTTGTATGTCTGCTAGTTCAACCCTCACAAGTCTCCTCTCGTCATAATTAAAGAGATTGTTAAAATGCATATGTGCTAATATATACGTTAATGCATTATAAGTATATGCACACACACATGTTCATAAACAGAGCACAAATATTTTTGTGGATAAATGCATATGTACATGTGTATAAACACCTATGTTTATTGCGTAAATATATATTTATGAGGAAATGTGCATACAGCATGTTGTTTAGAAATGTTTGTCTTCTTTAAAAGAGCATTTTATTCTGTAATTTCAGGACTTTTTTCCTGGATTAACATGGTTAGTCATTTCTATTCATGTTTAAGCAGGCAAGTCGTTGTGATAATTCATTTTGCTGTTCTATAATATGCCATGATGTTAAGAATACATAGTTCATATACTTATTATTTCAATGTGCACTGAGGTTGCCTTGGGTTTTTGGAGTAGGTTTGTTGCCAAAGTGTTTCACTTTGTGTTACCTTTCTGATTTCTAATGAGCTTATAACTAGGTAATAAATTTGACAGATGAATTCATTGGAAATGCACAGGAACAACAGTAACAATAGAACAACACTGTTACGAGTCTTGAAGGAAAGTTACATTTCTGACCATCTAAACTTTGTTAGGAAAAAACCACATGTGAAAAAAAGGCATTCTCCTATAAAGACTGTTGCAGTTTGTAGCCAATAGACATGTATAAGAAAGGAAATATTACAGAGAAATCTTCATGATAATTCCAGGCAGATATGGAAAAGCAGTAATATGCAAAAACTAGCATATCCATCAAAATATATTAAGTTCAGAACAAAAATTCTCATGTGTTGGCCTTTAAATTTTATTCAAACTAAAAATCAAAAGGAAAAAGTTATAACACCAAAAGAGGGGAAGAAATTGAACCATGTTGGAGATTCTACAGTGTTAGCTGTATTGGGGAAGTCAGAAATGTAATATTTCCCATTAGAATTTCATAAGTCTTAAGATGTGTTTTATAATCTATAGATTGATTATAAGGCATTTAGAATCTATAAACATTAAAAGAAAGGCTAAATAAAATAAGAAAAGTGTCCATCTAAAACCTACCCAAAAGGAGAATAATACAAAATAGGTCAAATGAAAAGGGAATTCTGTGATTATTGAGACAGGAATAGCAAAACAAAACAAACAAAACATCATTAGCAATTACCCTAAACGTAAATGAACTAAAAACTTTAAACAAAATATTAAGGTTGTCCTTCTGTATTTCTAAAGAACAACAACAGCAAAATCTAAGGCATTGTACTGATTAGAAGAAGTATCTTTCAAAAATAAAGACAGAGAAAGTTTGAAAGTAAAATTCTGGGAAAATGTATTATTATATTCACAGCCAAAATCTTTATCTGACAGAAAATTAAAATAAAGCTATATTGGTGTGCCTCGAATTGTATTGCTCTAAAATACATAAAGAGCAAATATTAAAATAAAATTTAAAAATTAGAAATGCACAAACAGATTACTTCTCTGGGGGTTAAATGTGAACAGTCCTAGTCAAGAGCTTGTAATATACATTGCATAAGACAAGACATTCACAACTGAATATTTTCTTCCTCTCTCTCTCTCCTTGCTCTCTCTTTCCCTGTCTTTTTTTGTCCACCCAGATACAAAAAATAATGCTTCCAAGCGACAACAGTACAAAACTATATTAAAGGCATATGTGCTTAAGAAATATATTTGGAAAGATGTGTTATAAAAATATATGTGTTCCTTGATTCTGATTCTGGATGTCACTACACAATCTTGATTTGAGTTTTAAAGAGTACACATTCCAATTTAATAGTTTAAATTAAAAGATGAAAGATATGGACCCCACTAAAAATGCAAGGCGTAGTGTTTGGTAGAGATGCCTGCTCAGGGCAGCGCCTATGGCTCAAAGGAGTGGGGCATCAGTCCCATATACTGGAGGTGGCAGGATTGAACCCGGCCCCAGCCAAAAAAAAAAAAAAAAAAGATGCCTGCTAAATATATAGGACAAGGACTTTTTCTTTCGTCCTTTCTTTTTTTTTTAGACAGGGTTCCATTCTCTGCCCCCAGGCTAGAGTGCTGTGGCATCACCAAAGCTCACAGCAAACTCAAACTCCTGATTTCAAGCAATCCTCCTGCCTCAGCCTCCCAAATAGCTGGGGCCACAGGTGCCCACCACCACACCCAGCTGATTTTTCTAGTTTTACTAGAGACAGGGTCTCCCTTTGCTCAGGCTGGTCTCAAACACCTGAACTCAAGTGACCCACCTACCTCAGCCTCTCACAGAGCTGGGATTACAGGTGTGAGTCACTGCACCCCGCCTAGGAGAAGGAATCTCATTTTCTAAGCAACTTTACTCTTAGAGGTGAGTCTTAGGAATGGTGTGATGTGTGCCCAATGTGAATATCCAGCATCCTTCAAGGGAAATTGTCTCTCAGTTTCCTGCCTCACCTTGCATGTTGATATCTAGTCTTGAATATTTTTAAGACGCAGAGTGCCTCTTAGAAATGTTTCTTGCCTGCCCTGAACTGCCCACGGCCTTTGAGGGGAACGAGAGTCTTAAGACCCATTGTTCCTTCCAAGGGTCTCTCAGCTCTGCAGGTTTGTCTGGGCTTGGAAGGACAACTTGTGGGTCTTCCTAGCCTTCCAGGGTCCTTCAGCCTGTGTACATCAGCACTGCATGAGGTCCACGGTGTGGGGGACTGGCTGGTGGTTGTCACTTTCCTGTATCATTGTAGCTTTTGATCAGATCCGTTCCTATGCAGCTATTCAAAATGTATTGCATTCACCTTTGTCGTTCTTAACCTTCTCTATGTCCGACGCTTTCTCTCTCTGCTTTTCCAGGGAATTGCTTCCCTGTCTCTTAAGAAAGGTTGATGTCCGAAGTCAGTTTGTTTAGGCTTTTTTGCTGGTTTCTTTTTGCATCCTTTGTCTCCAGCAGATTTAGCAAAAACTATCATTTTTTTTGTGTGTGTGTGTGTGGAGACAGAATCTCACTTTATTGCCCTCGATAGAGTGCTGTGGAGTCACAGCTCACAGCAACCTCCAGCTCTTGGGCTTAAGCAATTCTCTTGCCTCAGCCTCCCAAGTAGCTGGGACTACAGGTGCCCGCCACAGCACCCAGCTACTTTTTGATGCAGTTCAGCCGGGGCTGGGTTTGAACCCGCAGCCCTTGGTATGTGGGGTCGGCGCCCTACTCGCTGAGCCACAGGCGCTGCCCAGCAAAAACTACCATTAAATAATTGACCAACTTAGAAAAGCAAAAGGCTTACATAATTTTCTGTCCTAATAGGAATCATAATTTCTGTAATATATGTTAAATAAAAATGTATACTATTATTTCTGTGTATGAGAGAGAAGTGTGTATGTTATATATGTATGTTTGTGAATGTGTATTTTTCACAAAATTTAATGGTATTACAGGTTCTAAACATTCTAGATAAGATCTAATTTTGTTTTTGCAGGTTTTTTTTTTTTGGCCAGAGCTGAGTTTGAACCAGCCACTCCAGCATATAGGGCAGGTATCCTACTCCTTTGAGCCACAGGTGCCTCACAATAAGATCTAATTTTGAAATTTGACTCCATCGATGACCTTAAAATCATTCTAAATTTTCTCTAAACATAATTAATTGCAACTTGTTTCATAGATTGCCATTTTCAGAGCTCTGCTCAGAGTGGCTTTAATTCGCATATTCTGGGAACTGCTGTTTTTGAGAAAATCTGGCTAATAGTAAGAGGCTGTTATTACGATTGTATTCTTATGATTGTAATCAATCACAATAACCTTATTATGTAACAATTTTTCATAATTTATGATTATTAACCTGCATGAAAAAGTATAATGCCACAAAGCATTCCAGGTGTAAGCCTCACAGGTAGAAAAAAATCACTCACATATGAAAATGAAAATGAAAATACTTCTAAAAATAATATTTTCTAGAATGGATATGATTTTAGGGAGTCTTTATTATAGACTCTATACTAAGTAGAATTAGTATAGAGGAATTAGAGAAAGCATTATGGATAGAATAAAACCAATAACTCAAACACTTTTTAAACTGGGTTGACCCCACTTAAAATTCACCCTTTTATAGAGAGAACATATGGGCACCAGCTATAATTTCCTAACATGCCAGATACTTGCACCATTGCAATTATTTTAACATGGAAGCTAAAATGTAAGGGACTTTGCCTAATGGAAGTAGTTGGAAAAAAGCATATATAATTCTCACCGATTCAAAATTGTATAATTTCTGCCTTAATGAGTGTCCAGAGTTTGAGGCAACAGGGTCTGCATGTAATAGCTCAAAATAAACATTTTTCCCTGAACAGGAAGCCCCAGGGGTTAATGAAATTGCGATAGAGTTTCATATTAAGACAGGGACATTGAATCTGAATAAGACATTAAATTCTTGCAGCGGAAGCTTGACTAAGATGAAGAGATTTTAAAATAATGTTAAAATAATTGCAGTTATTTTTATTTCGCAGTTTCATTGAATCTCCTCAATAATCCTGTGAAGGAGATAATGGTTGTTCCCGGCTGCACGTGAGTATGATGGAAATTGAAAAGTGTTGCCGTACAGTCTGAACCCAATTATGTCTGATTTTATGGGAAAAAAAATGTTAAATATGGAATTATCTGTAAATGATACGGAAAACATTGCATGTGTGTTCAAAAGTACATTTTCTGAGCATTTTCCCCCGGCCCATATGCCGGAGGTGGCGGGTTCAAACCTAGCCCCAGCCAAAAAAACTGCAAAAAAAAAGAAAAGAAAGAAAAGAAAAAGAAAAGAAACAAAAGTACATTTTGTTACATTCTGTCCATTTCTTCCTAAAGGGAACTTTCACCCTCCACCCCAAATATGAATAGCAGACTATGATATATGAGAAATTTTACTTTGTATAAAAGCCTGTGAACAGATTTTAAAACAATTTTACCAGTAAAACATCAAGACAAAATGGGGCTAGAATGTTTATTGGAAGGCAGGTCTTAAAATTTTTTAGGAACACCATAACCATAGGATCATTAGAGTGAAATAAGTCATCTTAATCAATTTGATGTTGAGAAGAAGGCTTACAACCGCTCACTGGGAAACGTAGTTATATTACACCCTATCTCGATGTCTAGACTTGTAAAAATATTCACAGGGAAATGTTAAATCTCATAGGCAGCTGTACTGGCCTCCCTTTGGGGCATGGAATATTTTCTGGACCTTTAATCTGTTCTTAAAAATTTTATCTGTGTATTCGAATGCATAAGCCAAACTGTACAATTATTATTCTGTCAGAAATGCAACACGGCCTTGGCAGGGGAAAGCACTATTATCAAAGCCTAATGAGTTTGACGTACATAGACTCAGAAGAACTGGAGCAATCTACTTTGGGGGTTACACCTACAGTTGGCTTCACAATATCGCCCAGAGCTTATATGTGGACATAACAAAATGTTACTTTACTTTTTAATTATTTTGGTTTTTTGTTTTTTTTTTTTGAGACAGAGCCTCAAGCTGTCACCCTGGATAGAGTGCCGTGGCATCAAAGCTCACAGCAACCTCCAATTCCTGGGCTTAAGTGAGTCTCCTGCCTCCGCCTCCCAAATAGCTGGGACCACAGGCACCCACCACAATGCTCGACCATTTTTTGGTTGCAGCCCTCGTTGTTGTTTGGCGGGCCCGGGCTGGATTCGAACCCTCCAGCTCAGGTGTACGTGGCTGGCACCTTAGCTGCTTGAGCCACAGGCGCTGGGCCTAAATTTCGGTTTTTATATAGATGTCCATTTCTTTAAAAAGGGAGAGTTCTATTTCTCGAAAAACATCAAGACACTTGTTATTCTATGCTCAGTAGGGTGAACTCAAATCTATACTTTTCTAAAATCCACCATTGTAAATTCCTGATTTCTTCCAGGGTGAAATTTGCAAGACCCTTGTCTTTCATTATCGATAATTGATAATAATGACGGAACATACCAAGTGTCTCCTTTGGTTTTTCATTTAGGAAAACAGCAAAACCAAAGCAAAAATAATTGCCTGGGTCTTTATCTGGCAGGTATTGACATCAGACTATTCATGAAACACCAATTAAAAGATTCATGCTAAAATTGTAAAAATGAATAGTTCTTCCCCTCAAGCCATGATAAAACAATTTGGAGTTCATTGCTGAATAGATGTATTTCTCTTTCTTTTCTTTTCTTTTTTTTTTTTTTCCTTCCTTCCTTCCTTCCTTCCTTCCTTCCTTCCTTCCTTACTTCCCTAAATCTCTCTATAACGGAATACCAAACGCATGAAATAAAGACACCGAAAGAAATAGCGTAAGC
>CAUYRH010101689.1:0-33635 GCA_963574655.1 Perodicticus potto | reverse complement strand
GGCTCAAGCGAGTCTCCTGCCTCCGCCTCCCAAGTAGCTGGGACTACAGGCGCCCGCCACAACGCCCGGCCATTTTTTTTTGGTTGCAGCCGTCATTGTTGTTTGGCGGGCCCGGGCTGGATTCGAACCCGCCAGCTCAGGTGTATGTGGCTGGCGCGTTAGCCGCTTGAGCCACAGGTGCTGAGCCGACAAAATTTATTTTTCATACAAGCTTCCTTGTATGTTGAAGTTAAAATAGCCTCCTTTGAGTTTATGGACTGCATGAGTGTGGATAAGTGTGCAGAAGCAGGACTGGTCTCGTTTTTTGGTGCTGTGCTGCCTTAGTGCCTGAGGCCTGGGCTTCTCTGCCTCTGGGGTAATATATGGGCACTTGGGGTGAATGATGGGTAAGGATAGGGGTCCTGAGAAGGACTTGCCAGTGCTCCTAGAGCACCTGGTGACTCAGGGCACCCAGGAATTGCTGGAGCCCTCGCTTATTCTGGAACCTCCAGATCTGGGCGGGGGTGCAGTCTTCTCTATGGCCTCTGGTTTTTCCACTTTCTTGTTGAGTGTAGACTTTGGAGAATGGGGGCAGAGTACTGAGCAGGGGACAACTCCCACTCCCAGTGGAGGTCATAGACTTAGGCAAGGTGGAGGTTTCAGGGTTATTTGACATATATGGGATGCTGACTGAATCCCAACTGTGTCACTTAGTCTGTGCCTCAGTTTCCTTATTTATAAATCTGAGAGGAGGATGGCTGGCTCTCATGGTTGTCTGTAATGAGATCATAGGGATATGGTATCTGGTGCAGCAGCTCTGAGAGTCATGGGCTTCATGCATCCTTCTTCATCAGTTCTCTGGATCAGATCCTGGCTCACAGGAATGCCTCAGTAAATTCCTGCTGAACGCAAGAACAAATGAACACATCAGTGGTTCAGGTAGTGACAGTTCCATCCCTAGGCAAGGCCTAGCCCACCTATCTTGCTTTACAGTTGGGGAAACTAAGACCCAGAGAGGCAAAATGATGTGTTTAAGGCCATGCAACTTGTTAGTGCCTGAGCTGAATCCTGAACTGAGGCTCTGCTGCCATTAGCCTTGGTACTGGCAGTGAGGAAGAGCTGATGGGTTCTGGGGAAGGGGTTTGTGGACTCCTCTGTATGCATGTGTGGTATGTCTGGGAAGCCAGGAGACTACACGCTTTCTTTCCAGGGTTTCTGCTTGCCCAAGGCCTATAGTGGGTGGGTGGCCTGCCTGGGTCTCTGCACATTCTGCCTTAATTACTGGGATTTCTATGCACCCCAAACTCCTATTCAGATGCTATCTTCAGAACCCGAGCCCCACTAGTAATGAAGCCACTGTGGTTTTCAAGGGCTTCTAAGAAATCTAGGTAGGAGATAGAGCGTGGAAGTTTTGAAGGGGCTGCAGGTGGGATCTGATACCATACCACACTCCCACCTCAGGGATGCCCCCAGCTGCAACTGGGAGGTGGTTAGAGTTTCAGCATCTCAGACCCACCTCAGACCTTCTGAGACAAAATCTCTAGGGGTAGGACCTGGGAATCTGTGTTTCACAAGCCCTCTTCTGAACTTAAAAAAGCTTAAACATCACTGCTTTACACTATTTCTTAACAAAAAGATGACATTGAATTTGGCTAGAATTAAAAGGGGGTGGGTGTTTACTGGTAGGATTTAGAAATCTATTGAAATTGTTCAGTTGTCCATCCATCCATCCATTTGTCCACCTGCCTTTCAATCAGTAGACACTCAGCTGTGCCTAGAAGTTGAAACAAGAAGTCTTGGGGCCCCGCCGGCTTGCCATGAGGCATTGCTGTGTGGCTGAGGAGACAGCCTCTGCTTTCTTGGTACTCCAAGTCGCCTGGTCCTCTTGGTCACTTGCTTGAGCGTGTTGTTTCTCTGGTGTCTCAGTCTAAAGAGGCCATCTAATGCAGCCGTCCAACAGGGAGGGGGAGGGAGCTGCATGTACTTGGCATCCGTTGTGTGCCAGGCATGCTCATGCGTGTTATTGCTGTCCACCCTCCCAGCTTCCCTTCACACCGGGTAGTATGATTCTTATCTGACAGATGAGAAAACTGAGGCTCAAAGAGACAAACGCTGAAGAGCCTGAAAACCAAGATTTGAAACAAATCCAGTTCTTCCTGATCCCAGAGGCTCTGTCCTTCCTTCTGCTCCATGATGCCTTGTTCTTGATTGATGTCTAGAAGTGAAAGAACAGGCTGTTTGGGGAGCATCCAGTGCTGTCCGGAGAGTGTCTTGAGATTAGAATCTGGTGACCCTGCTGTCATGGTGGTGGTCCTCTGTGAGCATGGCTGGGGTAGGGGGGCAGGATTGAGACCAGGTGACCTGTGAGGGCTTTCTGCTCTCAGAGGTGGGCCTGCTTGGGCCTGCTTCTGGGTCAGTGCCCCGGTGGAGGGAGGCTCTGCAGCCAGCTGTTCATTATCTGTGGATCCTCTGAGGGTACCCTGCCAGCTCCCAAACAGGAAACACATCCAGAAAGCTGTAATTAGAGACGAGAGTCACAGGCCCGAGAGGTGCCTACCGCAGATTCAAGTGTGGACATGCCACCTTGTTAAGTCCCTGGGAGAGAACCCAGTGAGTCAGGTCCTCTGATCCTTTCCCTGCATGTGGCACCCCCACCCCACCCCATTCCTCCTGGAAGGAAACTAGCATTCATTGGGAGCTGCTGGGCAACTGGGTTTTCTCTATGTTCTCTCCTCCTGTTTCTGCTCAGAACCCTAGAAAAGGGGAAACATCAGGTGAGGCTCCGTGAGCTTCTAGATGTTACATGATCCATTCCAAGCCAGCCTCCTGTGGCAGAGATGGGATTTAAGTACCTGCCCTTTTGAGTGCCTGGTCTAACCTCTTGCTCCTTCTAGGGGAGGATGTCACAGGCAAAGGTGGGGTGCAAAAGGCCAGTGGCACAGGAAGACGAGGGCCAGGTGGGTTTGGTGGGTCTTGGATCTGCCCCGACTCACCATTACTTCCTTCAGCCTTTTTGAATATGCCAAGAATGGGTGGGTCCCTAGCAGTGATTTGCAGCCATTGTGCACTGGTGTGCCGTGAGGGAATCTTAGGTGTGCTATCAAAATTTGTAAATATCATTAATTAAATTATTTTCAAAAAAAGTTCAAAGCACAGGAAGTATATTCTTTAAAAAATTTTTTTTGATCGACATAATTTAAGTGTGCCTTGGAACTATAAGTTCAAGTATGCCGTGAGATTAAAAAAAGGCTGAAAACACTGCTATTATGTTCCCCTGCCAGGCTGCTGAGTGACGCATGGCAATTTTGTTGGTTTTAAAACATGATCACAAATGCTTTGACACTCCTCCCATGGAGAAAGGTGGTCTATGTCCCCTCCCCTAAATCTGGGCATATTTATGACTTCTTTACCCTTTAGAGTACAGCAGAAGATACCTTAAGTCAGTAAAGACCATGCAACTTTCATTTTGTCACTGAAATACTCATTTTTGGAGCCCTGAGCCACCATGTAAGAAGTAGGAATTCTGAGGCTGTCATGCTGTGAGGCTGTCATGCTGTGAGGAAGCCCAAGCCACATGGGGAGACCATGCTTAGGTGCTCCAGTTCATAGTCCCAGTCAGGCTCAGCGATCTGGCCTCCCCAGTTATTTGCGTTTTCCCAGCTGAGGCCCCAGACATGAAGAGCAGGGACATGTCATCCCTGCTGTGCTTTGTTTGAAAGAACTCCAGCCTGCATAATAAAATTGTTTGTGCCACCGAGTGTTTGGGTGATTTGTTACACAGCAATGAATAACCAGGACAGCCGGGCCAGCTGGGAAGCGCTATGTGGTCATCTCAGGGGTCCCACCCTGACCCTCTCACCCCAAAGCCCCCGGGAGGCCGGCTAGGTTTACACTCTCAGTGAAAGCATCACTCAAAGGGGAGGACACAGACTGGGGGGCTCTTTGTCTCCGGGGGGGTTAGCGTGCTCAGCTTCCTCTGCCTCCTTCCTTCTCCAAGATGAGCTCCCCCAGTCTGGGTCCACCTCAGGCCCTCTTGTGTATGTTTAAAAGTCCAGATCCCCATTCTGCCTCTTCTGAGATGTGAGCGCTTGGGCAGGTTACTGAACTCAGTTTCTCTGTCTGTAAGACGGGATGACAAATGCCTGCCTTACTGGATTATTGTTAAGCAGTGCCTAGTATACAGTAAGTGTGCTAATCAGTGTGTCCCATTATTCTTGTCCCTGAAGTCATCGTTTTCCTAGTCCCTGCTACCATCTCCATGTGCATGGGACTTTACAAAGTGCTGTCTAGTCCTCCCAGTAATTTTGTGGGGTAGGGCAGTAACTTCCCCATTGAACAAGGGAGAAAGCTGTAACTCTAGGGGGCATAGCCCCACGGTCAAGATCTCAGCTATGAACCCTTAGCCCAGGGTTCCTTGTTGACTTGCCTGGGCTGCACCTTCCTTGTTTTCTCTCCTTCATCAGGACTTTTTGGAGTCTTAGTCTGTGACTTTGCATAAGTCCATTTTTCTCTATGAGTCTCGGTTTCCCGGTTTATAAGATGGGAGACTTGTGCTGGCTGATGTCTGTGGTCCTTTTTAGCCCTTGAGGTAAATCACATTGTTGTCCGTATCCCCAGGTGGCTTGCCCATAGATCTACATGCTGCATTTCTCTAAGCTGAGCCTGCCTTGGTTGTGAACAACCTAAGAAGGCTTCATATCCCCAAGTCTGGGGCAGCAGAGCCTACCTCTGGGAAGAGAGGAGGGGGAACAGCCAGGAGCTGAAAGTGTGCTAGAGCATTTGCACCAAATGCAAAACTCAGTTTTGCTTGAGGTTGGTCCTGACAGTGTGCCAGGTGAGGGGCCAACCAACCAAGCTTGGCCGCTGGGCTCTTCCCCAACTGTGATGGGCTATTCAGCATCCTGAACTCTGGTGGCCCAGCCATTGCGGCTTCTCTTTTTTGCCAGGTCTCTCCTTGGCCAATTTCACTGGTCTTTCAGGCTGACCGCAGTCTTCACTTCCTCCAGGCACCCTTCCCTAGGGTGCAGCGTCAGGCCCTTTCTCGATCTTCAAATGTGCTGTCAGGACCCTCACTACACCGCAGTCTGTAACTATCTGTTTATTTATAAGTTCTCCTTCCAAGTCCGTAAGCCCCAGTGGGGCAGGGCTCATATCTGTCTGTCTTCTTTGTCTCCACTTCCTCGAAGCCTCATATAATGCCGGCACTAATCAGGTACTCAGCAAACATGGGTTGCACAAATGAGTTTTTGATAAATAAATAACAAGAATAGTAATGCTCCTTGCTTAAAATATCCCAGCCTCATTTGCCTGTACCTTAAGCCAGACCAGGAGATATTAATTATTATTTATTATTTCTGTGGCACATTATTTTGGTCACTATAGGACTACTTTTACTGAATTTTCTGTCGGCATGATGTTATTCCTCAAAAAACGTCTCTGAGACTCGTGTTTGTGTCTATTCTGAGCATTTTACAGTGAACACTGTCAGGAAAAATGCCTGCTTTACAAACAGATCCGGTTATGATTTTCCTAAGCAGTAGGCTCCCCTCTCCTTCTCCTTCTTTCCTTCCCTCCTCTATCTTTTGGTGTCATGAACATCGTGCAATCAACCAGATTTCTTCTTTTGTGTTTGCTGCCAGGAAGCCCAGGCCTAAAATTTTTTTTTTTTTATTTGAGACAGAGCCTCAAGCTGTCGCCCTGGGTAGTGTGCCATGGCATCACAGCTCACAGCAACCACCAACTCTTGGGCTCAAGCAATTCTCTTGCCTCTGCCTCCCAAGTAGCGAGGACCACAATGCCTGGCTATTTTTTGGTTGCAGCCGTCATTGTTGTTTGGCGGGCCTGGGCTGGATTCGAACCCGCCAGCTCAAATGTATGTGGCTGGCTCCTTAGTCGCTTGAGCCACAGGTGCCGAGCCAGGCCTAAAATTTTTGACCCTTTGAAATGTTTAGGACTTACAGTGTTTATTTTTGAATTATCCTGATTTCTGGCTCTTCTATTTTGCTTCTTACCGTCCTATCCATTTATTTTGTTTCTTTTTTTTTCCCTCTCTCCCGCCCTCCCTTCCTCTTTCCCTCCCTTCCTTCCTTTTTGGGGGCTGGTGTTTTTTGCTGTTGCCTAAGCTGAAATGCAGTGGTATGATCATATCTCACTGCAGCCTCAAACTCCTGGTCTCAAGTGATCCTCTCATCTCAGCCTCCTTTTTTCTAATTTATGTTTTATTGTGATATTTACATATCCTTATAAATCCCTTACGAATTTGTATGTGCTTTAAGTCAATTTGGGAGGAGCTAGGCATACTATAAGTAAGTGTACTCAATACACAATACACACATTTTGGAGCACAATGTTGTTGAGTTGAACCAGAATTTGACTTACCTGCTGAAGAGTGCTGGTGCTAGTCCACTCTTGGCCACAGGGGCCTGCCCCTCTCCAGACTCTGGCCACATAGACCCCTGGAAGCCTGGTCTGAGTACTGTAGGTTGTGTACTGCCATGCCTTGTAGTGGGTAGCTATGCCCTGACAAGCATCGTTTGGAGCTACTGGCCTCACCACCCTGCCACTGGTGTCTTGTCCAGCCTTGCCTCTTGTGGTTTCTGAGCCCTGCCTTGTCTCCTTTCTGTGCTAATACTTAATACTGCTCCTGAGATACTGGCTTAGCTCCTTCTCAGCCAAGACTTGACCTTGTTCTTTGGATGTGGCCTGATCCTAGTTGCCATGGGCAACCAACCATACTTGGCTATCCAGGCTGGCCTATTGGTGTTTTGCTGGCCCAAGCCAGCATAGCTGACCTCCAGCCCCTGAGGACAGACCTTGGACAGCTTGAGTCATGAGCAGGAGTTGGGAGCTAATAATAAAGCACATGTAATGCTAAGCGTCATCATTTTATCTCTGCGGATAGACAGTTACCCCAAGAGGTAGTGACAGCAGGTAATATGAGTCTCATTTGACAAATGGGGAACTCAAGTTCAGAGAGATGTGATTTGCCCAAGGTCACACAAGAAGTCAAAGGACCAGAAGACTTTTGCTTTCTAATCTGACGCGGCTTCTCCTCAACCATACCTCCTTCCATCCCAGAGCTAAGGGCCAGAGATTGGGATGGGGCAGTTTCTGGTCACTTCCTGGCAAGGAGGCTCTCTAAGGGCCATGTGAGAACCCCATGTCCAGCCAGAGTCTCCAATTGCCTAGAACTGTGGTCCCCAACCCCCTGGTTGTGAGCCAGTACGGGTCCAGTTGGTGGCCTATTAGGTACCAGGCCACACAGCAGGAAGTGAATGGCTTCATCTGGATTTGTAGCTGCTCCCCATTGCTTGCATCACCGCCTGAGCTCTGCCTCCTTCAGACTGGCAGTGGCATTAGATTCTCATAGCAGCGTGAGCCCTGCTGCCAACCATGATGTGACTGGTCTCAGTTACGTGCTTCTTATGAGAATCTAATGCCTGATGAGCTCAGGACATAAGCAACACACTTTGGGTGTCAATGTCTCCCACCACCCCTAGACGGGGCTGCCTAATTGCAGGAAAACAAGCTCAGGGCTCCCACTGATTCTGCATTAGAATGAGCTGCATAATTATTCCATTGTATGTTACAATGTAATAATAATAACAGAAATAAAGTACACCATAAGTGTAATGCAGTTGAATCATCCTCAAACCACTCTTGTACCCTCCTGGTCCATGGAAAAATTGCCTTCCAAGAAACTGACCCCTGGTGCCTAAAAGTTTGGGTACCACTGGCCTAGAGGACACATGGGTTACCAGGTTCCCCTCCTTGAGAAGGAGATCCAGGGCATCTTCTGATTATTTGCCTGCTGCATGCAGAAGTGGGGAAAGGGAAGTGGGGAGAGGTTCTTGCAAGGTGGGGAGCAATAAAGCCTCTGCCTTGGGGAGGCTTCCTTTTGGCTCTGGGATCCAGAGCTGCACCCCTGGCCAAGTGAGGTTGCCACACGGTTCCCTAGAGATGTGCCCTCTCCTCCTTTCTTCCCATAGAGGTGGTGGTGTTTAGAGTCAGTCACAGGACTTGCAAGACCTGCCTCCCCCCAGCCTGGGCATCAAGAAAGGTGGTGTTGGTATCCCCCTCTTTGAGTGACCTCAAACACATCCCTTAACTCTGGGAACCTGAGCTATTCAATGGGACCCAGCATTCCTGCCTGCCTCCCTCTCCATGCTGTTGTGATAACCAGATCCTTTTTGTTCTAAAATGTTTCTCCATCTCTCATCTGAAATGCTGTGCAGAAGTGATCTCCCCAGGGAACACTGTGTACCTCCTTGCTGCCGACTCTTGTTGCTGAAAGCAACAAAAACCCTCCAAAAAACAAAAGACATCAGTGCATCAGAATTCATGGAGTGGATGGTGGTGTTTGAATTGGTAATCACTGAGGTGGTTTGGCTCCTATTCGGTATCAGAGCTTCAGTCATGCAACGAGAATTGGTTAAGGTTTTGTGCAGTTCCACAAATATTTATCGGGCACCTGCTCAGCCTCATGCTTAACGCGGGGGCTAGAGGGATGACAGATCGCTAAGCTCGGAAAGGCACCGACCTCTGAGTCAGTCAGACCTGGCTCTGAGTCCTGGCTTGGGTCCTTACGGCAAGTCACCTCCTCTCCCAGAATTTCAGTCATTTCATGGGTGATGGGGTGATGACAGCACTTTCCCCACAGGTTGCTGTAAGGAGTAAATAAAAAAATGCAGTTATTTTATTCACAATGACTGAGATGCTATGTGTGGTTTTTGTTTTATTAAGGACAATAAGAAGACATGGGCTCTGTGCCGCAGCAGTCATAGTTCAGTAAATGATTGTTATGATACTGGGAACTTAGGGCTGGTGGGAAGATGAATGTGAGACGCTGTGGGAAGCAAGGCGGCTCCGTGGAGATGGAAAGGACTTCCTAGCATGCAGAGGTGAGCTCTGCTTGGGACTACTGAAGGAAAGCTCACGTAGAATTTAGAACAGCCCTTCTAGATTTCTGGGATACAAATCTTGTATATGCTAGTTCCCTTGCAGCTGATGTCATCCAATTGTCTGTTAGCATTTTCAGGAAAGTTACAACCGCATCTGTGTCTTCGGACAGGGTTCAGAGGAGTAGAGGGCTGCAGTGGTGACGGGTTAATTCTTTGAAGGCCCCGTGGGGGAGGTGGCATTGGCTGCCAGGTGGGGAGGGAATGCCAACAAGAGAAGGCCAGGGGACAGCATGTGCCTGGTGTGTGTATAGCAGGGTTGAGAGGTCAGTCCCTTAGTCACCCTTGCCAGGCTGGTGCTGGCTGGGGAGGCAGCACAGAAGTGAGGGACTGACCCAGGAGGTGTGTGCTCCTCCTGGCAGTGTGGGCAAGGCTGGTTTGTGTGAGTGGTGGGAAAGACAGGTGGCTGGGGCAGTAGTGCAGGTGAGTGAGACAAGCCTTCCGTGTAAGAATGGGGGGTCCTGGGTGGTGCCTGTGGCTCAGTGAGTAGGGTGCTGGTCCCATATACCAAGGGTGGTGAGTTTAAACCCAGCCCTGGCCAAACTGCAACAATAAAAAAAATGAATAAATAAATAAAAATAAATAAACTTAATTAAAAAAAAAAAAGAATGGGGGTCCTTAGGTATCTCTAGGATGGCTGGAGCACCCATCAGGTCCTGGGTCCTAAACCTCTTACCCTTTAAGTTCCCTATTTGAGGTGGATTTTCTCCATTTTGTCCTCAGATTCATTCCCCACCTTGCCGTGTGATCTGGGAGGGTGACCCTTATGGACTGAAGCAAACAGTTCACTTGTTCACTGCTTCTGCTGAGTTCAGCCAGTGCAATTCGTGCTAGTTACTATTTCTGCATAACGAAATACATTGTAGCCTAGAACAAGTACTGAATGGTGGCCTACAGCTGCCACCATTTTCTTGTCCTCATGGATTCTAGGGGCCGGAATGCAGAAAGTGCACAGCAAAGGTGGCTTATCTCTGCTCCCTGACGTCTGAACGTCAGGCTGCAAAACTCAAAAGCTGGGAAATGGAATCATCTGAACGTTCGCTCACTCACAGGTGTGACGGTTGATGCTGCTCTGGGCTGAGACTTAGCTGGGGTAGCCCACTGGAAAGCCTGCTTATATGTGGACTCTCCATGTGGCCAACTGGACTTCCTCACAGCGTGGTGGCTGCCTTTGAAAATGAGCATCCCAGAGAGAACCTAGTGGAAGCTGCATCACTTTTTATGACCTACCCTCAGATGTCACGTAGTGTCACTTCTGTAATCGCAACTGTGCCCAGCTTCAAGGAGCGCTGAAGTCCCATTGGAAAAAGTGAATGTGGGATAAGAAATATTGAAGCAACCATTTGGAAAATGTTATTTGTCATGAGATGGATTGGCTGGAGATCAAATTCACTCATTTAACCACTCACTTACTAGTTCAATCAACAAACATTGTTTGGGTTGGTAATGACTATGTTCCTCTACCAAATGCTACGGCTCCCGCTGACTTGTCATCTGCTCATAGCAGTGCTGGCCCCACAAGGTTTTCAGGAACATTTCCTTCCTCTTCTGGGGAAGCCCTAGGATGGCAACAGCTCCCACTGGGGTGCTTCACCCGCCCTGTCTCAAGTTTTTAAACCTTGCTCATATTTAAAAAAAAGCCTTCATTGAACTCTTTTCAGTTATCCCCCTTGAATGATTGTTCCTGCCAGGACTGTTGTCATATACCATATGACATGGAGGGAACTTGGGCTCAGAGTACCTGAAGTGCCACAGCAAATGTTTGGAGGAGGCAGGATTTGAACTTAGATCCCTGGTTCTGCGTTCTGCGTCATTTTCCAGTGAAGTATAGTCAGGAGGAAATCATCAGCCCAGCCAAGTCCAGCCGAGCCCTGGAGCCCACTCTCCTAGAGCCTTTGAGCACCCATCTTTGCTTGCTGGGCTCAGTTGCTGGCCAGGTGTGACCTTGTGGGTGGCATCCTCAGACTAACGGACTCTCCAGGGCCCACCAGGCTCCTAGGCCTTCCCATGTCTGTTAGCCCAAGGAGAGAGGGCAGAGTGGGCGAGTAATATGGCCTTTCAGGTGTTCACATGTGCCTGGGTCACCAGGTTGATTAATGCTGTTGGTTCATAGCTGGGTACTTAGGCCAGAGAGGTGAAGTGACAAACCCCAGTCGCACAGCACATGAGATGAGAATTCCCAGCCTGGTATTCACTGTGCAGTCTATCCCCCCTTAGAGAATTTAGAGGGCTTTCATTTCTCATTTGATGAAGAGTAATGATGATGAAGACGATGGTGGTGGCAGCAACAGTCTCCTTACCATGTCTCCTAACCACTTGGTCTACATCATCTCGTTTAATTCTCCTTCTTCTTAAGAGTGCACAGAATTCCATGAGGCCCTCCCCCAGGGCTGTGCAAGGGCAGGGGTGTCCTGAGGCTGTTCCCTTCTCTAATGTTTGTGCCAGGGGACATCATTTGTGCATCCTTGTCCTGGACCCGCCCACAATGATGGGCCCACAGGCCCTACCCAGTGATGTAGGCCAGATCTCAATGAGGTGAAGTGACTTCCTCTGGGTCATGCAAATGGTAAGGCACAGAGCTGACATTTGAATCAGGCTCTGATTGATTTTTAAACTCATGTGCTTGCTGTGTCCTTTCTACCTAGTGATAAACGGAGACTCAGACAGACCAGGTGACTTGCTTCAGGCCACAGCAATATAGGGGCAGCCTCGGGTGTGGATATTTGGGAAATGTCTGTGGAATGAATCAATGAGTGACTCCCAAGGACAGGAAGTGGACCAGAAAGGATGCCAACCATGGAAGGCCCTGAGTGAGCAGAGCCTTTCACCTGGGTGGCTTCCTGTTTACTTATTCTAGGGGAAAAAAAATACAAATAGAACATCTGACAGCAAAGCAAGGCTGTGTGATAATTCTATTCCCAGATCAAATCACAGCACAGGGAATGCGTTATCATCGTGATTACCTTGGGGGGAACAAAGACAGGGAGTTTTATTAAATGAGACAATCTTGCTAAAAGGAAGCCTTACATTAGACTTTAGGCCTTAAATAATATTAGTGTCAAGAGCTGACAAACATTCCACACGTGGCCCAGAGAGCACACTGCCTTGGAGCGAGCAGTTCAGTGGGGACCCCCTGCACTGGAGCGTCCCAGGTGAACAGAGCAGCCCCCAGCTCAGGGGCCATGTACACCTGCAGTGTGGCTCTTTGGCCACTAAAGAAAGCAGTTCAGGCTTAACTTTACTCTTGGACCAGCAGGTGACTCATTCCTGGTGACCCTGCGGTTGGGACTGTGCATTTTCTGCTCTGGGAACAATGATCCTGAAACTCAGCAAGGCCCCAGTGGAAGTAAATGATTGGTTTCCAGGTGAGATGCCCACTCCCCTCCCTGCCTAGGCCGCCCAGGACAGTGCAGCTTTTCTTCCTCGTGTCTTGTTCCTCTGGCTCTTTCTGTCCCCATCTCTCCCTCTCTGCACGTCCCTGTCTCTGCAGGTAGACCCTAATTTCACTCAGTGATTCAGAGCCTGGTCTTTGGAAGTTTGGGTCCAAGTGCTGCTTCACCAATCCTGCGACTTTGGGCATGTTATCTCTTTGGCTGTGAGTATCCCTGTTTGTAAGGGGGTTAACAGGCTTGTTCTGGAGACTGAGTGGCTTAATCAGAGTATCTCCTAGAAGAGTGCCTGGCATACAGGGAGTGACCACCCATGTCCTCTTTACTCTGTCTTGGCTCCTCTCCCTGTCCTGTCCCTCCTCCCATAGTCATCACCCATGCACCTGTCTCCCGGGGAAGGATTATGGGTTGTTGGAGGACAGACTTCTCCAGCCCGTGGGAACTTTATCACATCTAGATGATAGCTGTGGGGGTCACAGAGGCCATCCAGTATAGCCTCCCTTTTTATAAATGGGGAAACTGAAGCTCCAAACAGGGGCAGGGATCTGTCTAGGACCATGCAGGCTATCCCCAGGCTAGAATGCCTTGAGTTCAATCCCCACCTCTCCTTTTCCTCTCAATCATGAGATTAATTTATGGATTTATAGTAATAATTAATAATTGTTACTACAGTTATTATTATTTTCTTCTGAGACAGAGTCTCATTCTGTTGCCTTGGATAGAGTATCGTGGGATCGGCATTGCTCACAGCAACCTCAAACTGAAGAGGTTGGGCTGAAGAGCAACTCTTGCCTCAGATGCCTGCCTAATTTTTCCTAGGTATATATTTTTTGTTTGTTTGTTTGTTTCTGTTTTTAGTAGAGACAGGGTCTTGCTGTCCCTTGCTTTTGCTCAGGCTGGTCTCTAACTCCTGAGCCTCGGTCTGCCAGAGTACTAGGATTATAGGCATGAGCCACCACACCCGGCCAACAATAACACTTCTTATACAGCCAAAAGAGAGGTTGATCGACTAATCCAAATCCTACACCTAGTAGGAGGTTTAGCCAGTGTTTGATACCCGGTCTGTCTGGCTCCAGGGCTGGCTCAGATACAAGCAACAATTTCTGAGGCCACAAAGCAGAGGACTCCTAATCACAAGGCCAATGACGGGGCGGGTCTTGGACTTCATTTTTTTCTCTGTTGACCTTGAAGAAGTCAATTAACCTTTTTGAGTCTCAGTCATATCACTTGTAAAGTGGAGATGATAATTCGCAGGATGGCACCTATGTTGATCGTTGTGAAGCCCAGGATCCTGGAATCTTGGGCTGAGGGACTCCAGGGGTTATTCTGTTTGTCCTTTATTTCATTCCCAGAGGGATCAAAACTTGTCTGGGAGGAGTCAGAAGGCACTGGAACAGGGATTTTGTCTGTGCTGTGGGGCTTCAGGGGTGTGCTGAACAATCACCTGATTTTTAGTTCTTCTCCCAGGACTTATGTCCCCCACAGCACTGGCTCAGCCAGCCTCCTCTGTGGCCCTGTCACCTTCTCTCTACTGGGTGATTCTGTGTCATTACCACACCTCCTCCAGCCTCCTGCCCACAGCGTGGCCCAACTGAAGGAGAGAACCAGCTGAGAGGTAGAGTCCGGACTGGGCTGTAGGGAGCTTGGGGCTCCAATCCGGCACTGATATTGATGCCGCGTCTGCATTCAGCAGCCCCTTCTGCTTCCTGCTGCATGGTATCAGAAGGGACTACAGTCTTATCTGTGAGAAGCTGGACAAGTTTATCTTCCCCCAAACTATATTCCATGCCTATCTCCGGTGCCAGTGGATACTTCTAGCCATTGCACAAAATAACAATTCATCATCAGATAAGCTTGGAAAATGCTGGGTTAAACAAAGTTAAACAGTCCCCCCCATCTTCCTTATTAAAATAATTGATTTAATTTCAAAGGAAATGCACACTCAGGTGGAGCAAATGTTGCTCACTTTGCAGAGCAAGTGACGTGTCCTTACACGTTTCCCTCTGCGTTTATAAGATACATGTGCAAACACACACACACAAATGGCATGTGAGTAGCCTGTGTTTTCTCCTGAAAGCCTTGTCTGAGCCTTTAACATGCAGTGGGCTCTCTGTCTCCAAGATCAGTTTTGTGGCATAGCTTTCCCAAGTGCTGGGCCCTTTTTATCCCCACTGAGTGTCTTGGGGAAGCTTCTGGCCAAAGCTGGACTAGATGACCTAAAACATGGGCCTGGGTGGTGGGGGGAGTGTGCTATACAAGGGGTGGATGGATGCGGCACTGCTCAGTATAGACAACCTTCTGTGAATAAGGACACTTGTGAGCTAAGCTGGCCTGGTCCCTGCCTCCTCCCTCGAAGTGCCATGGGCAGCCACTGTCATACAGGGGCACTGCATGAGCTGGCACTTGTGTCCAAAGAGGTGCAATGGGCCCCTTTGGCCTCCAGAAGCTTCTCCCAACCCACATCCTTGTAGGTTTTGGCTTGGATAGTCGATTTGACCTGGGTACTCTGTCCAGAGCTTGTCTGTGCAACTGGTGCATTTATACTCTGCTCATCACCTTCACCCTGAGGCCCAGGTAATCAGGGACATGCCTGGGTCTGGTGTAGGGACAGCCCATATCCCAGGGTCCCAAGGTCCTATCTGGCCTTCTCCTGATGACTTCAAGTAGGCCACCACGTTTTCTGTGGAGTCAGAGGTAGGTGCCCGAAGACCTTGGTTTGAGTCTTGGCTCTGACACCCAAAATACTGTCAGATCTGAAGAAAGCCCCTAATGTACTGAGTCTCCATTTTCTAGTTGGTGGGCACTGGTCCTTAGTCTCTTCTGGGTCACAGCCCCTTTGAGAAGGAGTGTGGGCCTTGTCTGCAGGGCCATGTAGAAATGCCCATGCAATGACATTGTCTAGAGACTGGGCAGGATGGTCACCTGGTAACAATGACACTGAGGTTTCATGGTTCATTTTTGAGAACCTACTGGGCTCATAGTCTGTACTAGGTTTGGGAGGGTGCAGAGATTTCAGGATGGGAAACAAGTAAATTTGTGTTCTTGGGGACTACCCAGCCTGCTGAGGAATCAAGATGTAGTCCCAGGATGTATAATGAGCTGTCTTCACATTCAGGTGGACATCAGAGGAGAGGAATGTCCATGGAGACACAGGACAGGCATGAGGAGAGCATCCTGGTGAGAGGCACGTGCGTTCAAGGGCACAGAAGTGGGAATGGGCCAGATGTTAGGAGCCTAGATGGTTTTGCTTGGGAGCCAGAGTCCCTGGTCGGGAGGCGTGGGGGTTGAACTTCACCTCCACTGTCAAGATAGCACTGATGCAAGGTGGGATCTGAAGACTAGCCTCTATCTTTGTGGTGGGCTCCCACGGGCCAGAACCAGCTGAGGGATGAACCTCTCTAATTGTTAATTACTATCCTTGGTGCGATTTTATGACTTTCCAGATAAATGCTCTCTGAGGGAGCGCCAGCCTTACGGACTTCCAGTTTAATGATCTGGGGTAATGATGTAAGGGGTGGGTCCCAGGTGGCTGGAGGATGGTGGGATCTCTCAGGAGTAAGGGTTCCTGCTTGGACAGAGGCAGGGATGGCCTGAGCTGAGCCTTGTGCCTGTCCTTCTCCCAAGCTTATGTGCCGCAGACAGTGCACTCCCTGCCCGCCACTGGCTATTCTCTGTGACCTCTGCCCTCTGTCAAGGACAGAGGCCCTTCTAGGACGGAAGTTCCTGAGAGTCGTCCTGCCTGTCAGCTGCTTTAGTCCCCCTGTCTGGTGGCCTCTCACATGTTAGCTCCTTGTCAGGTCAGTCGCTCATCAGAAGTACCTTCTCCCCTTCTCAGCACACACTCCACCTGCCCACATCTTGTGTACCTGGCCGTTAGTCCATCTTTTCCAAGAAGCCCCCACATGCTGGGTGGCCTCCTTTCCTATCTTTTTCTCTCTCTCCTCTGAGCCAGGGACATTTCTGAGTCTGCCCAGTTCCCTGTCCGGTGGAAGCCCAGGCTGGGGTGGTGGGGCACGTCCCTGAAGCCTTCCAGAGGCTGCCTTGCAAAGAGAACATGGGTTCACTGCATTTAGCTTTCTTATAGGGAGAAGGGCTGCCTGAGGTAGAGAGAAGCATCGAGGGTCCCTCACTAAGTCCCATGCCTGTCACCCATGCGCTCTGTGCTGGGCCCTGTGCCAGGCCCTTCCCACGTCTTTGCACGGGGTGAAGCGCTGTACTCTGGAGCCCAGTAGAATGGACGTGGCTCCTATCTCTGCCACTTATGAGCTTGGTGACTGGGGCCTCAATTCCCTCATCTATAAATGGAGATTGCAGTAGTATCTACTGTGTAGGCTCACTGTGAGGTTCAAATGGGGTAACACGTGGAAGTTCTTACTACGGCTTCAGCACCAGGACCTGTGCTCCTAGCCTGCTGTTATGAGTGCATCTCCGTGAATCCTTATAAACCCCAAGAGGACCTGCACGGCTTGATGCTGACGGTGGCCAAGGTTTGAGCACCAGCTGGTTACTCATGTTTGAATATGATGTGTGACTTACAACAGGATCTGGGAAAATTTAATTTCCTGAGTTTAATTTTCCTGAGTTTTCTTATCTGCGAAATGCTGATGATAACACTAGTAGCCATCCCCTAGGATGCTGGTCTGATTAAATGAGTTAACACCTGTAAGGTGAGTAACAAAGCCCCTAGCATGAAGCAAGCTCTCAATAAATGTAGAGTACTGATACTCCCATTTGGCAGATGGGGAAACAGAGTCTCAGCGAGGAGAAGGGACTTGCTCCTCCATCCCCCACAGACAAGGGTCCTGTTCAGACCTCCCTGGTCCCTGGAGCCCTCTCGTCCAGTGCTCGTAATTGGAAAACCTTGATCACCTCCCTCCAACACGCTCATTAGCTAATTGAACCTGGTGAATTGAAGTTGCCGAGGGCATCCTGTCCTCTAGCAAACAGGACCAGCTGAGGCCACTCTGCTGACCTTAGTGGGTGTAACAGGTCTCTGGGTAATCAATCCTATTTATGGCCAACGCCACCAATTTTCTCACTCGTAGATTCCCTCTGCTGAAGCCTGGTTCCTCCACTCAGCACCTGGTCAGGAAGCCGGGCCAATTTTCCTCTCTCCTGATTTCATTCTGCTGTGTCTGCTGCCCAGCCACATGGAGAGTTTTTCAAGTGCAATGTCTGTCTCACTGTTGCCCTGCCCTCTGCAGAGGGCGGAACCTGAAAGCAGAATTGGCCGGCTCAGTGCCACAGACATCACTCTCCTGTGATAAGGGCCAGCGCACACCCTTGAACGAGGAGTGTGTCATTCTTCACAGTCATCCAGAAGCCGGAGCGGGCAAGGCCGCCTCTCGGTCTCAGAGTGGGGGCGCTGGGCGCCAGCAGACAGTGGGGGCGGCTGACAGCAGGCCCTTGAGCTCACAGGCCGAGGAGGCAGATTGAGTTCCCACAAAGTGCTGGACGTACGGTTGCTGGGATAACAGAGATCTCTGCTGCTGCTGTCAGAGAGAGAAGATCTGTGATTTCTCCCACGTGGCCCAGCATCACCACGAGATATTGCTGAAGACCAAGGACTTTGGGGTAAAGCCAGCTCCAACTCAACTCTCAGCTGCCACCACTGCTAATAACAATTACGTCACATTTCATCACGTGTAGGTGCCAAATGTAAGGCTTTAAAAAATATGCACAAGTATTCTTTCACACTCCTTCCTTTGAGTGTGGGCTGGAGACTTATTATCCCCCTCTCCTCCAGGCCAATGGGGAGCTCTGGACATCACAGGAATAACAGCAATTCTTGCTACTCGTCAAAAACACCCCTGTACAGGCCAGGTACGGGGCTAAGCGGCTACTAGAACCCCTTAGTGACTTACCTGATTCTCAGACCCGACCGTGGGGCAGCTACGATTGTTAACATCCCATTCTCAAAGATGAGGAAACTGATGTGTGGAGAGGTTAAACAAATGACTCATAGCATCTGTTGGTAAGTCACAAAGCCGGCCTTGAGCCTCCATGTCCTGGCCCCAGGGTCTCATTCTGAGCTACTATACTGCCCTGCCTCAAGGACACTCCTTATGGGTAAGCGATTGCACAGCTGAGAGCAGCCAGTAGCTAGGCAAGGTCTGAGTAGGTGCTGAAGGTTTGCACCGCAGGGGGTCTGGTGAGAGGTAGGCCCCTGAGTGGTGGGAGGTCAGCCTCCCTCCTGGAGGAGGGAGAGGAAAGCCTTGACCAAGAATCAGGCAGGATTTGAGGGTAGGGGGGCATGTCACTCAAGGAATCGTGGGCACAGGGGCTCTGAAAGCTGACCTGAGAATTCCTGTACAAACTTTGGGTGCAATAGAAATTTTGTAAAATGCCAAGAAAATACTGTTTGAGCAGAACTGTACCATTTACACGTAGTTTTCACAGCCATCTCAAGGAATCCTCATCTCCCCCTGTGTGTGCCAGGCTAGTGAAGCCCCACTGCCCACCCAGTCCCCTGGACAAGGTCCTGGGGGCCATCTGGATGCTTCATGTTTCCCAGTTGCCCTCATTTCATCAGCTGCTGGGTCACCTGCCTCCCACATGCCCCTTGGTTCTGCCTGCTTCCTTTCTGCTTCTCCACTGCCCTGCCCCAAAGCAGCCACCACCACCTCTTGCCTGCTGGGGACACAAACATTGCCTTCCTGCTTGCTCTTCTACCCAGCTGCTCTCCCCTAAGACCACCTTTCAGACCAGCGGTCTTCCTAAGGAGCGATTGAGCTAATCTTCCTTCCCAGCTGACAATTGCCCAGTGGTTCCCATGGCACTGAAGATCAAGTCCAAATCCTTGAGTGTATCCTTGAACTAGAGAACTCTGGCTAGGGACATCAGTGATAATCAGAGAAGACTTCCTGGAGGAAGTGACAACCAGGCTAAAGGATGAGTGAGAATTCATGTCACATGCCGCAGGAGAGGCACTCGGGGACAGCAGCAGCAGAGGACCTTCCTGGAGGCACCCCTGCCCCCCTCCCATCCCCTGTGCCTCTGGGATTTCCGAGAGGAAGCAGAGCTATGGGGCCATGCTTCCGGTTGTGCAGTGTGGACATTCTGGGAAATACCACGGGAGGGCAGGCAGTCATCCACACAGGAAGAGGGGCACATAGGTTTGGATTTGCTGAGCCCAGATAAGTGGCCCCAGGAATGCCCCAGAGCTTGGGAGACTTGTGTGTGTGGGTGATAGTACATGTTTGGGAATGCACAGGTGTTAACTAAAGCCACCGCACACAGACTGGAGAGAAAATGGCTGGTGGGGGGCTGACTCTTGTGGAGCAAGATAACATCATGCAGGGAGGAGAAGAGACCTCGATTCTTTCCCTCAAGGGGCCTGCAGGGACCCTTAATGGGCTCACACCAAGAGAAGAGGAGGGGTTCATACTCTGTTTGATTCATATACCATCTATTTGAACTTGGGGCGCTCACCCACAACCACAAAGGCAGGGCTGGGCAGGGGCCATGTCATGCCCCTGAGGCTGGGGCATCTAGGCTCAGAATTTATTCAGGGCAGAGGGCTGATCCAGTATAACAATACGAGGTGAACCATCCCTTTGCTTGGCAATTTGTCTCAAATGCAGCTTTCAACTCAAGAGGTGCCTGAGATCCCAGGAAAGACTTGGACTTGGCACCAATGAGGGTGCCTCTGTCACAGCCCTCTAGCTGCCAGTTGCTGCCAAAATATATTGTTGGTAACTTGCTTTTCCTTCTGGGGACCTCAGTCTTCCCATCTATGAAATGGGAATCTTAGTAACACTTCTACCATCTAAGACAGTTGGAGGATCAAATAGGAAAATGGAGGCAAAGTCACACAAGGATTTGGTGAGCTGTGTGCTGCTACCACTGTGATTGCTAGTGGCCAGAGGAAGATTTGGCCTGAGTCCTCACACACTTCATGGTCTGGTAGGAAGGCAAAAGTAGCTGGGCTTGAAACCCCCACATGGTACGTGGTCTGATGGGAGCCAGTCAGGGGCTGTGGGAGCAAAGGGCAGGAACTCCTCAACCAGGGAAGGCTTCATGGAGGAGGTGGTTTCCCAGCTGAGACTGGAGGAGGGAAGGGGAAAGATGCAGAGTGAGGGGGGAAGTGTTGAGAGTAGAAGGTAGGGAGGAGATGAAAGGAAGTCACCTGAATGTTTCATGCTTGTCCCGTGTTCTTCAGGCTCTGTCTATTAGAGGTGTGATGTGTGTTAGTGAGAGTTAGAACTTGGCAAATATTGTATGTCTATGCTTGGTGGCGCGGAAAGGGCTGTGGCCTGAAGGGCTTGGCTCTGCCCTCCAGATAATAAACTGGACGCTGTAATGAATTTTAGGAGGAATCCCAGAAATTAGTGCCACCATTGAAGAATGCCATTGTGGAGGTCCACACCACACCATATCCCCATTCAATTTACCTCTCCTGTCCATTCAAACACCAAATGGAACAAAGCTCCTCTAAGAAGCCTTCATGGATTTTCCCTGAGGGGCAAGTTATAACCTTCTGGGAGCACCCATGACTCTCAACAAGGGCCCACTATGGATACATTTGTACACCCCTGCCCCATGTAGCTCAAGAACACCTGGGGTCTCCCTGCCTGTCCTGCCACCCCTGTGAACTGGCCCAACCTAGCCCTTGACTCAGACTGGCCCCAAGGCAAGGACTGGGATGGACCATGATTCTTTGTATTTGCTCCTGTGCCAGTGCATTTCCTTGTACAAATGTCAGACCATGGATTTAAAAGTCTCAGCCTAAGACTTTTTATGGTGTAGCCCACTCAGGGCCTGTACACAGAAAAGTGGCAGTTCCATCTGAGTGCCAAGCAAGGGAGGAGCAGAGTCACGGGTGGCCCTTATTCTAAGCTGTAATTTTGAGCAACTGTGTGGTGGTTGTTTGTCTATGGTGGCCTGGTGACAATTTCTGGTGCCTTCGCATTTGCTCCAGGTCTGTAACCTAGGAAGTCAGGTGGCCCAAAGGGAGGCTTTCAGAGACATTAGCCCACTCCGGGAAATGAGAATTTCCACACGCAGATTCAGCTAATGGAGACCCTCATTACTTGTCATAGCATTAATTTTAGGAGATAGTCCTGGTGCACATTAGGAGGCTATTTTAGTCCCACGTGGATTAGACACCTTTATTAGCCATGGGAGGTCAGGGAGGTAATGAAGTACTTGCGGTAGAAGGGCGAAATCACACTTCACCTTGGATCTAGTCATTTCCCCCCGTGTTTCGGTAGTGTCAGCTCATCTGCCAGGCACTGCCCACGGCCTAATGGTGCCTTGGGGCAGTCCAGGACAGGGGTGGGTGGGCAGAGGAAGGGGCTGGGTGCACACCGGGCCTGAGCAGGGTGTACATGGGTTTGTACAAATGTGGCATTTAAGTGTACGTGGTGCAAGCTCATCGGTGTGTGTATATTTGTGTGTGTAAAAGGAGGTGGGTTTCTCTGAGTACGTACGTGTATAAAGAACTTTTTGCTCGAGTTGGAGAACAGAAGGGGCTGCCCATGGAGCCATGACTCCCTGCCATTTGAGACCCTGGCAGCTGGCCTCTTGGAGGGGCTCTTGTCAGGGAGATGGGACACTGCCAAGGGGGTGGATGGACTCCCAGCCTCGAGATCCAGGGAGTCTTAATCTCTGAACTGGGATCCGGGAGACCCGACTCCTGCTCATGGCTGAAGCATTGCCTAGTGTGAATCCACTCCCCGTCTCGGGAGCCTCAGCTCCTCTTTCCAAGGGACTTTAATTTGGTGACCTCTAGCTGCTTCCCAGGAAACCATGGTGGTCTAGTTCAGGCCCTCAGCCAGCTCTTGCGTCCCCCAGGCCAGCTTTGGAGCTTCCTGTTCTTGCAGGCTGGGACAATGAGACCTGCTCTGGGGTCTCTGCCCCTTACCCTGGTGGCTGTTGGCTTAGGTGGTTATGTTTCAGGAATGCCCACATTGTGCCCTTTCAGCCCCCTCCCTACCTGCCTGTGTCTGATTTCCTCTCTGCTCTTGGGAGAGATGCTCAAGCTGTGAGAATCGCAGCTTTCTTGATAAATAAACAGATGTGGGAATTCCCCTCCACTCTCACAGGGCTGTGGAGCCACTTGGAAAGACCTGGTCTGTGAGATTCACTGAGCCTCATGGGGAAAGGAGGCAAGTAGACTCTTTGGGTACACCCTGATGACCCCAAGGCTCATTCTGGCTGCCTGGGCCTGTGCATCCCCCATTATCACCTGGCTCTTATGGGCACAGTACTTTATAGTCTACCAAGGACTATAGCAAGGAGTTGAGCTGGTCTGGTCCCCAGTCCCTTGTGCACCCCTGGGGGACTGCACCCCACTGTGGTGGTCTTCTCTGCTTCGGCTGCCTTGGACTTTACCCCTGGCAGTCACTGAAAGTTGCTGAAGAGGGTGTGAGCTGGGTGGGCAGCATGGAGGGGTAGAGAGATAGTCTCTTTGGAAGGGCTTTGGAGTCACATAGACCTAAGCTGGGTTCAGCTGTGTGACCTTGGGCAGGTCACTTCATCCTTTTGGGTCTTCCTTTCTTCGCTTGTAAAATCTTATCAGGAGGAAATGAGAAGCCCAGGCTTGTTCCTGTGCTTAATAGCTGTGTCACACACAGTGGTTCTTGCTCCATTCCCTTCCCCTTGAACCTGAGTGGGTGGGAATAGGCCTTGGGTCTTCTGTGCCAGGGAAGTAGATAGGAACTGGTTTCCCTGAGAGAATTTGAGAATTCTGGCGAGGTTACCCCCTGACCTCCACCTGTCACTTTGAATGCTATTGTTTAAGCCCCATGTTCCCATATTGACCACAGAGAGGCCGAGGCAAGAGGAACACAGAGGCAGGGCAGGCAGATGGAACCGAGGGAGAATTAAAGTTCCCAGCCCCTCTCTGAATTCTTATAAGGCTGAGTGGCCCAGGGAGGCCACCGATCACGTGGCTTTGTGTTCCACGTCATATCTCTCTGTCCAGATGAGGAGGGAGTCCCTGAAGGCAGTGGCTAACTCATCCTTTCCTCTCCATGGCCCCCAAGGGTGCCTGACATGGGTGATTGCAGAAAGAACAAGCAAATAAATTCAGCAGCAAGTGGGGAGCTTAAAGAAGTTGTAGACTCAGGGAGTGTCTTGGCTGAGAACTCAGAGTTCATTCACACCCTCCTCTTGCTGACGGGGAAACTGAGACCCAGGAGGAGTCCCGGGGGGCAGGCAGAGTGTTGAATAGGCAAGAGTAATGCAGGCTGCAGGAAGGTGCAGGGTCCAGCCTGGATGAGAGGGTAGGGCAGGAGTTTGATACTGTAGGAAGTTCTGGAACTGTGTAGGACACAGGGAGGCGTGGATGGAGGCAGGACTGGAACCCGCCCACTCATATTTCTTGTCCGGTGTTCGCCGGGTGTTCATTCCCATGTCCACTCTGTCCACATCTGAAGTCTGGGCAGTTGGGAGAGGCTGTGGCCTGACGCCACCCTCCTGGGCATCTGTGGGCAGACTTGAGAATGGGATGCAAGGCTCACCCCAGCCCTGGGACTCCACTGAGGATGGGATCCAGTTCCCTGGACACAGCCCTCAGGGCTACAGATGGCCTCTGCCCGCAGGCTTCACCCGCAGACACTCTGCGTCCTAGCCGGCTTTGTTTTCTTGGAGTGGCAATGCTGAGGGGCGGGGGGGAGGCGTGGGCAGCCTCCACACGTGGTGGCAAATTTGGGCCATCGATTTGCATTTATTTCCTGCTCAAATGATCCAGGCCGGCTGCTGCTGGGGGTGGGGGCGGAGGGGGGGGTGCTCTTTAGCATTTTAAGTTTGCAGATAATTGGAGGAAAATAACTCCAATAATGAAATCACTGCTGGATCGCATTCTGATACGTGACAAATCAATTCATTTATGATACCTTCTTTGTCACACTGAGCCATTCTGGCGCTCAGTGGAAACCTCTTAAATTAATAAAACTGTTAAATCCATAAAATCCTCCGTTCCGACTAGCATATCACAGCACAAGTTTGAATCATTAAAGGAATAAAACTGATAAATGTGAGCTGGGGAGTGTCTGTGTCTGCAAAGAGGGGCTGCCTTTTAAGACAGATACAATATAATAGTCATAAGCTCCAATATATCCTCACTGCGTACAGCAGGGGGAGGGGGCGGGGCCATCTGCGTGTTCCGGGGGAGGAAGGCCCATGGATACGGGCCTAGCCAGTGCAGGGCAGGCTGCTTCAGGGTGATTTGTGGGGCTTTAGGCTTTTAAATAAAATATAATTTAATAGCAAGGGGGAAAATATAAAGCCTTTATGGGACCCCATTGAACTTGACTTAGGGCTTTTCCAAAATAGCTGCACTTGTCTGAAAGGGGAGGAATGGCACAGGCTGTCAGACCTCATCCTGGCCAGGGAATGAGAGGCTGGGTGAGTGAGGTGAGGGGGAGAAGGGGAGACCAGTGGGTTCGGGCAGGCTGGGTGGCCTCTTGGCCAGACGGCTTGGTTACTGTGTGACCTTGATACTTCTCTGGGCTTCCATTTTTTCAACTGTAATCTACGGATGGGGAGGCCGATTTCACAGGGTGGAATATGTGAGATAATGCCTGAGAAAGGGCTGTGTAAAGTGCAAGGGGATGGTCAATTAATGGTCCTTCCTGAACGTGCCCCAGCTGGTAAAATCTCATAGAGCAAGGTTGCATTTATATGGTGTGTTGTGTGTGGGTCAACACACACAACACACCAAATAAATGGTTCTGGTAAAGTGTAAGAAGTATAAGGTTCTGTGCACACGAACTACGTCACTGACATCAAAGCTGTAACGGTTTGTGCACATCCCTCTTCAGATGCACAGAACCAAAAAAGGGTCCCAAATGTACTTATTTAGTCTGGGAGGGGGGAGCTCAGGAGAAAGCAGCAGAGAGGCTGGCACACAGAAAACTGCCAATGAAAGCTCAGTCCTCCTTCCACAGGAGTCTAATTTGGAAAACACTAATGAGTGTTATTTAAGGGCTACCTCGGGGCCAGGAACTGGGAAAAGGTGGGCATGGAAGGCACATGGCAAGTAGCCGCCCTGGCCTGGCCCTGCACGCCTCACGTGGCCTCTTCATTTACCTGTTTGCCTTTTATACAATGACACTAGAAGCTCCGTAAAGCCATGTGGGCTTTCTCCTTCCTGTTCTTCTCCCATAAACTGAGGGTCCATGTAACCTGGAAAGGATGGAATGTCCAGACTCCATTCTAGAAACTAGGGCCTTATCCAGTGGGGTAGCTTTGAAACTTTGTCCATTCACAATAAGAAAACTTTTTATATTGCACTCCGGTACGTGTGTACATGATATACATTCTTTTTTTTTTTTTTGAGACAGAGCCTCAAGCTGTCACCCTGGATAGAGTGCTGTGGCACCGGCTCACAGCAACCTCCAATTCCTGGGCTCAAGCGAGTCTCTTGCCTCCGCCTCCCAAGTAGCTGGGACCACAGGCGTCTGCCACAACGCCCGGCCATTTTTTGGTTGCAGCCGTCATTGTTGTTGGTCCGGCTCGGGCTGGATTCGAACCCGCCAGCTCAGGTGTACGTGGCTGGCGCCTTAGCCCGTTGAGCCACAGGCGCCGAGCCATGTTATACATTCTTAATTGGAACAGAAGTTTTAGGAAGCGGTATTTACCTTTAATATGTGTGATCCTATCCTACCTGTCCTATCCTATCCATAGTTTTTAAAAAATCTACTAAGTCAGTTTTATGATCCACTAAGAGATGTGACCCATAGTTTGAAAAATTTGGATCTGGTCCACCTTCTTGGTTTCCTGACAAGAGATTGCCAAAGGCCACATGGGAATGACCAACCCCAGTCCCCAGGCTGAGCGGGGTCCAGTCCCCCAGGCCACCTGCCCTTCATTGCCACTTCTCTCTGTGGTTCTACAAAAACACCACCGGAGCCCTTCCCATTGGTTACTTTGTGCAGGACTCGGGGACTCCAGAGAGTAAAGGGATGGGGAAGCTGTCACCAATGTCCTCTGTGCACCTTCTTGAAGAAAGAGTGGAAGTGACAAGGAGGCTCACCTGCCCTCTCTACTCCAGTGAGATCAAAGCTGGCTGGGGGTAGGGAGCCTGTGCCCCTGGCATAACGAGCCACGTGGGCCAGCAACTTGACAAGCGTCTGTTCCCCCCAAGTGTCAGGAGTGCTTGACAGCAGGCAACAGAAGCACTAATTGCCAGCCAGGGCCAGGGTGGCAGACCGGCAATCCATATCAATTATGGGCATTGGCCATGGCTGTGAGACAAAAAGGTTCCTCGGAGGCTGTCAGGCCCTGGTGTCATTACTTGGAACTGCTGTGCCCGCTGGAGGTGGGAGAGAAATAATGGCTACCCGCCACCCCCTACCGCCGTGGTGGCCTGACCCTTAGCACTGTGGCCTGCTGAGCAGGGCCCAGTAGGGGTGGGGGCAAACTCGAGGCACACCTGGGTGTCTTGGCACTGTGCCTGCCACCCCCGCACCCCTAAGTCCTCTGCACTGACAGGCTGCCATCTACTTCTCTTACGGAGGGGAGCCTTCAGTTTTGGATTTTTGTTTAATTGATTGGAATTTTTTCTTCATGGGGAAACTCAAATGACCCCCAAAAGCATCACAATTGATTTTCAAACTAAGAGCCACTTTGGAGAATGGAGAGGGGCTGAGTGAGACAGACCCCTCCCCCCCTGCTCCTGCCATCCCATGCTCAGGTTAAATCTGATCCTCGAATTGGGCTTTGGTCGAACCCTCAGCACTGACTCTCCAACTTCAGCAGGCAGCAGAGGGCAGGGAGGGCTGGCTGGAACAGACTGCAGAGCTTAGAGTCGGTTTCCCTTCAGCAGGGGTGGGGTGGGGCTGCCATCTGCATCCCTAGGGAAGAGGCCGAGGATCCATGGGCCTCACAGCGTAGGAGACCCCTTGTGTTAGAAAGGGCCCTTCAACCTCTGCCTGTGTGCACTGGGTATATCTGCAACATTTTTTCAACGTACACATACTCGGGCATCAGCCCAATCCTCGGATCCAAATTTTCAGACAATTTTTGGGGGCGAGGGAGTCAGTATATCCCTGAGTTCTCCTTACACCAAGCTGCTGAAGGAGGTCATGTGGGGTGCGTTGCGCCACTTAAGGGCAGAAAGTGCTTTTTGAATCTTTAGATCTCTTCAGATAGTCAAGGGCTGCTAGAAAAAGATGAGGTCTCTGGTGCTGAGGGGGCCAAGCCTAACTATGCCACCCATCCTCTTGGAGTGTGCCAGAAGGGATCCTGAATATGACAGAGGTTGGATAGGGGATCCCAAGTGTTTCCTCCCTCACCAACGTAGTGGGGGCTGGGGAGGTTTGGGGACAGAGAGTTTGGGCTGACCTGGGTTGAGAAGTCACTCTCATGTCCCAGGATATACCCATGGCGCACTTGCTTAATTTCCTATACTGTATGCTTTATGACTGGCTAATTCTTTAGGCACCATGGTGCAAACTCCCTCAAATGAGGTGGGGCAGGGGAGCCAGTGAGGAAGAAGAGGAAACTCAAAGTCAGCTTTCAGCACAATCCCATGCCCTGCCCTCCAGTCCTCCCCCGCCCTTCCCCCGGCATAAGTGCCCCACTGCTCTTCCACGGGCAAGTGCTGCAGCACTCTAAGGAAAACAGCTTTCCTGTGGTAAAATTTACATGCCATAAAAGCCATCCGTTGTGAGCGTACAGTTCAATGAGTCTTAGTAGATTTATACAGCTGGGCAGCATTGCCGCAGTTCAGTTTCAGCATACTCCCATCACTCCAGAGGTTCCCTCGGCCTGTGAGCAATCCTTCCCCGACTCCTGGTGGTTGTGGTGGCTCACGTCTCTAATCCTGGCACTCTGGGAGGTTGAGGCAGGAGGATCAGTTTGAGAACAGGAGATCCTGACCTCCCTGAGCAAGAGTGAGACCTCGTCTCTACTAAAAATAGAAAAACTAGCCAGGTGTTGTGGCGGGCACCTGTAGTCCCAGCTACTCAGGAGGCTGAGGCAAGAGGATCACTTCAGCCTAAGAGTTGGAGGTTGCTGTGAGCTGCGACACCATGCATAGCAACTCTCCTGAGGGTGACAAAGTGAGACTCTGCCTCAGGAAAAAATAAAAATCCCCCCTTCCCGCCCTCCACCTCGGGGGAAACTATGCGTCCATTTTCTGTCTCTGTTTATATGATTTTGCATAAACATAACCATGCAGTGAATAATCTTTTGGTCTGGCTTCTTTAACTTAGCATGTTTTTTAGGTACATGCATCTTGTTTTGTCTATTAGTACTTCCTCCTTTCCATCGCCAAGTGGTTTCCTAGTGTATGGCGACACCACATTTTATTTATCTAGTTCGTGGATGTTTGGATTGTTTCTAAGTTTTGGCGATTTCAGATCATGCCACTATGAACCTTTGCATACAAATCGTTAGAGGCAGATGTTCTTTTTCATTTCTCTTGGCTTGATACACAGGGGTTCACATGGTAAATATATGCTTAACTTTTTAAACTGCCAAACCATTTTCCAAAGTGGCAGTACCATTTTATAGTCTCACCAGCTGCTTATAAAGGTTTTAGTTTCTCCACTTCCTCTCCAACACTTGCTATTGTCTGTCTTTTTTATTAAGGCCATTCTACTGGGTATGTGGGGTGTCTCATTGTGGTTTGAATTTGCATTTCTTGAATGACTAATGATGCTGAGTTTCTTTTCACTGGCCCATTAGATTAGTCATTTGTGTATCTTTGGTGAAGTGCTTATTCATATCTTTTGCTTTTAATTGGGTTATTTTATCACTGAGTAAAAGTTTTTCATATAGTCTCAATATAAGTCTTTTATCAGATATGCAGTTTGCAAGCATTTTCTCCCAGTCTGTGGTTTGTCTTTTCTTTTTTTTTTTTTTTGTGGAGACAGAGTGTAACTATCACCCTCCGTAGAGTGCTATGGTGTCACAGCTCACAGCAACCTCCAACTCCTGGGTTTCGGCGATTCTCTTGCCTCAGCCTCCTGAGTAGCTGGGACTACAGGGGCCCGGCACAGCGCCCGGGTATTTTTCTGTTTTTGCAGTTTGGCTGAGGCTGGGTTTGAACCCGCCACCTTCGGTATATGAGGCCGGCGCCCTACTCGATGAGCCACAGGCGCCGCCCTGTCTTTTCATTTTTTTAATAGTTGTTTGAGCTACAAAAGTGTTAAGTTTTGATAAAATACAATTTATCCATTTTTTCCTATTCTAAATTATGTTTTGGTATCATATTTGAAGAATCTTTGCTTCATCCAAAGTCACAAGATTCTCTGTTATGCTGGATTTTGGATAGCTTTTAGTTCATATATTTAGATCCCATTTTGCGTTAATTTTGTGTGTGGTGTGAGGTAAGAACCTAAGGTTTGTTTTTTTTTTTTATATATATCGATATCCTATTGTCCCTGCATCATTTGTTGAAAACACTATCCTTTCCTCATCAAATTGTCTTGCCACTTTGTTGAAAAAATAATCAACCATACAGGTGAATTTATTTGTAGATTTCCTATTCTGCTGCACTGATTTCTATGTCTGTCTTTATACTAAAACAACACTGTCTTGATTATTGTAGTTCTATAGCAAAATTTGAAATCTAATAGTGTAGAGCCTTCAGCTTTGTCTTGCTTTTCAAAATTGTTTTGGCTAGTCTTGATTGTTTTCATTTCCATATAAATTTTAGGATCAGCTTGTCAATTTCTACTAAAAAGCTCTATTGAGATTTTGATACAGATTTAATAGAGATTTTGATGTCAATTTGGGGAACATTGCCATCTTAAGAGTATTGAGTCCCCTACTTCATGAACATTTATTTCTATCTCCATTTATTTAGGTTTCCTTTAATTTCTTTTAACAATATTTTGCAGTTTTCTGTGTACAATTCTTTTATTTTTCTTGTTAAAATACTTTATTCTTTTTGATGCTATTGTGAATGAATTGTTTTCTTAATTTGGTTTTCAGATTGTTCATTGCTAGTAGATAAAATTACAATTGATTTTTTTATCTTGATCCTATAAATTATGGTTTTAAAACCTAAATGTTTTGATATTCCTCCCATGGATACATGGAAAGATGGGATCTACTCCTGAGTCTGGTTCTGGATATTCTTTTTTTGTAATTTTTAAAATTAATTAATTATTTACTATTATTATGATTTTCTGAGGCAGAGTCTCACTCTGTTGCCCAGGCTAGAGTGCCAAGCAACCTCAAACTCCTGGGCTCAAGCAATCCTCCTGCCTCAGACTCCCAAGTAGCCACCACCTGACTATAGGCCACTACCATAATGTCCAGCTAATTTTCCTATTTAAACCAAGAGACAGGGTTTTGCTCTTGCTCAGGCTGATCTCTAACTTGTGAGTTTAAGGTATCCACCCAACTGGGCCTCCCAAAGTGCTCCCATAGGTGTGAGCCACTGTGCCCAGCCTGGAAGTTTTTGACCAATAAAACATAGTCGAATTAATGCTGCGTCAGTTTCCAGACCCAGGCCTTTAGAAACCAGCAGTTTCCATTTCCTGTGTTTGGAATGCTTGCTCCTGGGTCCTAGTCACTGTGAGGTGGGAGAGTCTAAGAAGCCCATGGAGGACCCTGTGGAGGTCTGTGCTAAAGAGGAACTGAGAGCCCAGCCATTGGCAGCACCAGCCCCGTGAGTGGGCTGCCCTGGAAGTGGGTCCTCCAGCCTCCAGTTGAACTTCTGTAGCTGGTGCCATGTGGAGCAGAAATGAGACTTCCCTGCTAGGTTTTGCTTTCATGCAGATTTGTGAGCAAAGTAAATGACCATTGTTGATTGGAGCTACTAAGTTTTGGGGGTGATTTGTTTTGCTGAACGAAATTAACTGGAACATTTGCCCTCTGAATCTGATGCAGTGCTCAGGTTTCCGGGAAGGAAAGAAGTAATGGGGAAAGGAAAAGAGAAGGAAAGGGTAAACGAAAGGAGGGAAGGTGGAATGGCAGGTAGGCAGGCAGGAAGAAGTGGTAACCTGAGTGCTGGCTCTGTGGTAGACGAATGTTTTTATCATCAAAGTTAGACCAGCTCATAAACATATGGCCTTGCACTGTGTATGCATGACCTTAGGCAGACGATTTCTTCCCGGTGGCCTCACTCTCCCCATCTGTACAATGGAGTCACTTTATTCTCTTTACTCTGACCCAGGAGAAAGGCTGAGCCAGATGAGGCACCCTGTCCGGAGCTGCCAGGAAGTTGGGCTGTCCTGAGGGCCATCTGTGGTTATGGGCCCTTAATCCCTCTAGGGACCTGATTGTGTTTTTGAGAACTCATTTGAAGGAGGCAGAGAAGGGAACACCAGGAAGAAGACCAGGAAGAACCATAATAATGACAGTAGTACTTTGTATTATTATACTTGGCTCAAAATTTTTCTTTTCACATTAAACCTTTTATTATAAGGTAACTGTAAAATTTGATTGTTAACGATACAAAAATTCATGTATCCAATTTCCCCAAATGGTAACATCTTGTAAAACTGTATATGATATTATAACCAGGATATTGATGACATTGATATAGTCAAGATATAGAATATTTCCTTCACCCCAGGCTGTGCTCCTTTCTTGTGAGCAGGTTTTTGCCCAAGTGAGGGAAGAGAACAGAGCATAGCAGAGGAGGTTTGGGGGTGCTCCCGCTTTTCAACCTGCTTGGGACCTGCCTGCTTTGTCCACCTCCAGAAGAGAGGTTTCTGGCAGGGACAGGGATGAGCACCAAGTCTCTGTGGGGCTTCCCTGGGACAGAGGGAGGAGGTGAGCCTTTTTGACCTGGAGGACAGACTGGAGGTTGCTGGTCCTCAGCTCAGGATGAGGCCAAATGTTCATGTATTGGGGGTGGGTGGGTAGCCTAGATGGTTCTTTGAAGTAGGTATTGTGATCAGGCCAGATCAGGTGACCCCAGGCTTTGCCTTGAGGGCTGCTGCTGGCCTGATGGCGCTGTGTGCCCTGCTCGTCCCTGCAGCCTCTCTTCTTGGCACCACCTTCTCTGTCCTGGCCTGTCCTTCATTGCCCAGGGCTCCTGTGCTGTCCTATCTTCTCAGTGGCAATTGATGGTCACAAGACCCAAGGGCAGACCTGTTTGTTTGGAGTTGTCTAGAGAGCAAAGCCCCAGTGAGAGGGAGTGAGAGGGAGGGAGCAGGAGCGGGGCTGGGTGGTCTGAGGTTGGGGCGGGTGATAGGTGGCAGCCGGCCCAGCTCTCGAATGCCGCTGGACAGCCTGGCCTCTCTGCCGTGGATTCCTTTGTATGTTTGCTCACTGTCCCTGTGGCCTGGACCCACCTTCCCTTTGCTATTTCATGACTAGCTCTTTTATATCTGTTGGTTCTTAGCCAAAGGATACCCCTTCAGAGAGGCCCTCCCTGAACACTGCAGAATGCATCCCCTCTCTCCTTCCTTAACAGCGCAATGCTTGTTTTATCCCCGACACTACCTGCTACTAGTTCATGAGTTCTTGGTCTGGTCTGTCAGCTCTGTGAGGATGGGGCCACTTTGGCCTTGTTCCCGGCCCCATCGGTGGCCCTGAATGAATGGGTGGTGATGGCTAATGTTTGTATAGCATGTGGAAGAGCCAGGCCCTATTCTAAACACTTTACCTATACTAACTGAATAAATCCTCGGGACAACCCATGAGGTTGCTATTATTATTACCTTCATTTTCTAGATGGGGAACCAAGAACAAGAATGCTAAGTGTTCTGGCCAATAAGTAGTGAGGCCAAGATTTGGGCCCAAGGTGTGTGGTGCAGAGTCAATCTGTCAGCTCTACATGAGTGATGCCCATCTGCTTCTGGCCTTGACACTGGTGCATGGAGTCACCAACAGCAGGCTCCATACTATGTGCAGGAAGCTCTCTCCCCTCCTCCTCTCCCGGAGGAGAGCTCTCACCCACAAGGCTCCTTGTGAGGGAGGACCTGTCATCCCCTTGTAACAAAAGGGGAAACTGAGGTTCTCCAGAGGAAGGGAGTGAGGCAGCCTTGTTTCCAGGCCAGGACTTTTTCCTCTGTCTTTCAGCTGACCGATCTCACAGGTGAGCATTTCCCAAGGCTAGGTGGCCTTCCTAGAGGGGGCTGCTTGTATTCCCCAACAGTTTTATGAGGACAGTGGCAGATATGCCTTTTCCCCCTCATTCTGCTGATGGCAAAACCGAGGCCCAGGAAGGGGAAGTCTGTTGCCTGTGGTCATCAGCTGATGTGGGCCAGGCTCCCATGACATCAGGTAGCAGGCAGTTCTTTATTTATTTTTTACATATATGTATTTTATTATTCTTCATTACATTATTTCCCCCCCCCCCACCCCTCCGTGGTAAGACAGAATTGATTTACAGAAAAGAATACAGAAAACACCAAAGCTCCTGGTAGAGGGAGAGATGTCAAGTGGGGAGAGAGAT
>CAUYRH010101686.1:0-20118 GCA_963574655.1 Perodicticus potto | reverse complement strand
TCGAGATGATCCTTATTGAGAAGGAACAAATTGTTCCCAAACCAGAAGAAGAGGTAGCACAGCAGAAAAAGATATCCTAGAAGAAACTGAAGAAACAAAAACTTATGGCATGGGAATAGATGCAACATAAAATAAATGCAAGTAACAGTAAAAGGGAAGGAAAAAGAAAATGAACAAGAGACATTAAGAGACATTTCATTAAAATTATATAGACAGCAGGCAAATTAACACAATGAAAAAATGCTCAACATCAGCCATTAAGCAAATGCAAATTAAAACTACAGTAAGATACCACTACATAGCTATCCGAATGGCTAAAATCAAGTTGATAATATCAAATGCTGAAGAGGATACAGAGAAACTGGATTACCCACATGTGGCTGACAAGAACATAAAATGGTGCTGGAAAAACAGCACGATAATTTCTTTAAAAATTAAATAATGTTCTTATCATACAGACCAGTAACTGCATTGTTAGGCATTTATCCCAGAGAAATGAAAATTTACGTTCACACAGAACCTATATATAAATGTTAATGACAGCTTTATTCTTAGTAGCCAAAAACTGGGAACAACCCAAATATCCAACAGGTGAAGAGTTAAACAATTATATATCCATACTACTATAAAATAATAAAAAGGGAAAAACTATTTACACATACAACAACTTGGATGGATCTCAAGAAAATTATGATAAGTGAAAAAAGCCAATCTCAAAAGTTTACACACTGTCATTTATAATATTATACACATATGTTATCTATATAACACTCCTGAAGTTACAAAATTTATAGAGATGGAGAACAGACTCATGGTTTCCAGGGGTGCGTGGTGGAGAGGGAAAGAAAGATATAGCTGTGGCTATAAAAAGTTCATATCAAAGATTCTTATGATAGAACTGTTCTGTATTTTAACCACATTAATCTATTAAAATTAATTAATTAAAACCAACATTAACCTATTAAACTTAATCTGTTAAACTGTATGGAATACTCATAAGCGCAGGCACACACAATTGAGTGTAGGTAACACTGGTGAAATCTGTAAAAGGTTCATGTCAATTTCCTGGTTGGGGTATTGTGCTACAGTTACATAAAAGTTATCTCTGGTGAGAAGTGGTCAAAGGATAATATGGGATCTCTTTATATTATTTCTTACAAGTGCTTATGAGTTATCTCGAAATAAAAAGGTCTTAAAAGTATTAATAAAAACCCTATTCACAAAGAAAACTCCAAGCCCAGATGGTGTATCAATGATGAAATCTATCAAACATTTAAGAAAAAACTAATTTCATTTCTACATAAGCTCTTCAGAAAAAAAGAAAACATCCTAATTCATTTGTGAGGCTAGTATTCCTCTGATACTAAAACCAGGTTAAAAATAGAGGGTGCCAAAAAATACACACATCTTTTAAGAAATGAAAAAACTACACTAAAATTATAATACTCAAGTTATGTTTGACATCTGAAATTATAAGAGATACAAGGTAACAAACATATCAGTAGTTATAAGAGATACAAGATAACAAACTATCAGTAGATATTGAGTATTAACGTTTTAATGGTTTTTCCTTTCTTAAAAGGTGCAAACATTTTTTGGCACCCTCTGTATTACAAGAAAACTATAGATTAATGTTCTTTTTAGACATAAGCACAAAATTCTTACCAAAATTGAAGCCATCGATATATAAAAGGATCACTTACCATAAACGAGTAAGAATTAACTCAGGAATTGAATATTGGTTCAACATTCAAAAATCAATATGTTAATAAAACCATGTTAACAGAACTACTAAAAGAAAAATCATAAAATCATCCCAATTAATGCAGAATAAACCTTGACAAACCTAAACAGCTAGTTATGATAAACACTACCAGCACTCTAGGAATACTGATAGGGAACTTCCTCAATCTAATAAAGGGCATCTACAAAAAACCTACAGCCAACAACATACTTAACAGTGAAAAGACAATGCTTTCCGTCTAAAATTAAGTATAAGGCAAGGATGTCCACTCTCACTACTTCTATTAAAGATTCTGCTGAAGTCTTGCCTGAGGGAGGGAGGGAGACCGGGAGGTCAGTTAGGGGAAAGAAAGAATACAGGTGGAAATTACAGGAACTGATGAGTAGGTTTAATGATAGGCTACAGAATCTAAGGCCAATAAAAATAAAAATTATATTGCATTCTGTAATTATCAGTATACTCTATTTTATGTTATGATTGACAGTAATTTTTCACTCCTAAAATGATACATTTTTCAATTGTCATTGAAATTCTGAGACAAGAGAAACAACAAATACTCCATTATTTCTTCCAGTGGCTAAAAAAGGAGACAAAAGGCAGAACTTAATGACTTTCAAATACTTATGAATTTGCACAACTTGGCAACATATTATGAACAACCTCTGAATTTAGAACACAGATGTATTCAAGATACACTAAAAGAGTAATTTATTCTTTTTTTCAAAAAACACCAAACCACATAAAGAATAATCTGAATGAAAAATTATCCATTTTAGTACACTGTTTCTCTAAAATTAAAAGGACAATGACTTCCTAAACCCCTTACAAAAAGACCAGATTTCAATCTCCTCTAAAAGATTTTCCCTGGCTGCCTAATCATAATTTAACCATTTTTACTAAATGCTTTACGCATTAAAAAAGCTCTGTTGAAAAGTTTCTTAAAATTACTTTGTCAATTACTAATTTAGAAGAGTTAGAAAGTGTAACTTAAAGTTATAGGTAAGTCTGTCCAAAAGGAGAAAAATATAAGTAGAAACAGGAAATATACCGACATAATAGTTTGTATTATAAGCAATGTTTATCTTTATAAAACTGTACATACATAGAAACGAAATGTGTGGCTTAATAAGTTATTATGACAATCACTGAATTCCAAAAGCACTACTCTATTGCTAGTACAATTTGAGAAGCATTAGAACACTTAAACCTATAGATGTCTCTGATTCTGTGCTCTGACAATTATTATTTAAAAAAACACACATTAGAATTTAGACCAGGCTCATAAAGATCACAACCCTGTCCTAGTGTCTGAATCCATGCTAGTCCAAAACAACACACTCTTGGTTCAAGAGACTAATTAATTTGGAAGCAAGTGACTACATACACCTTTTTGTCATAAATAACCTATGGGAAATCATTCATCTTCATTCTCACAACAAAAAAAGATATTTTCTTTGGCAAGAAAAGAGGTGATTAATCAATTTCAGATGTTAGAGGCATTAAGTGATTCCATATTATAAGCAGCTGAAGAGACGAAGGGGGTGAAAGAATAAAATAGGCTGAATTTGGGAAAACTGGGAATTGAGACTAGGAGAAATGAATCAGGGAACAGCTGCTATGTTAAGTTAAATCAATTAAAAAGCTTGGAAAGATATGTGCTAAGGGGAAATACATAATGTAAAATATTTTACAAGAAAAATCCATCAATTCATTCTATCCCAATTTTGCTGTTTTGTAATTCATTATTAGAAATACAAATAAATATATCATAAAAATATTTAATCTCAATCCTGTAAATCATAATGTTTAAATACTGAAATCTTTCAAAGGAATCTATTTACTTTCTAAGATCTTGGACATGGACTTTGACTTTCAAGGAAGGCTTTATAATACTGTACTTTAAAAAGCCATTTTTATCCCCACACCAAAAAAAGTAATTATGTGAGATGTAGTTATGTTAATTAGCTTGACTATATGTATCAAGTTATCAAGTTGTACACTTTAAATATATAATTTATTACACTATTACACTTCAATAAAACTGGGGGGAAAGTCACTTCTTTTAAAAACGTCATTAATTCAGATACTACTACTGTGGATTTTGCTGTTTCTTGAGTGCAGAGATAAGATTAGCACTGAAGTGTGGAAGAGTTGGATAAAGTAAAGGTGTAAAGGTCGACCGACTAAGGGTAAAGATCAAAAACCTTTAAAAAATATTTTCAAATACTTAGAAAATCACTTTTAAAGGAAGCTATTCCAGTGTGCTTATTATAAATTCATATTAATACACTTAAAATATTTAAGAATTCCCTATTTACACACACACACACATATATATTTAAAAAACTATAATTCACACTTTCTGCTTGAAGCCAGTGGACCTTTCAATTCCCCTATATCCAACACACAAAGTCCACTTCTATTATGGAGTTAAATAAGAAAAGGGAAAGAAAGTGTATGGTTCTATTTTAATTAATCATAGATTTGCTGAACCAACTGAACCAGAAGTAAACAATATATAAACTACATATAAGTGTTTATTTAAAGTGTCCATGTAATGGGTAGAGGGAGGGTAATCGGTGGGATCACACCTACAGTGCATCTTAGAAGGGTACAGGTGAAACTTACTAAATGCAGACTATAAATGTCTTAACACAATAACTAAGAAAATGCCATGAAGGCTATATTAACCAGTTTGATGAAAACATTTCAGATTGTATATGAAACCAGCACATTGTACCTCATGACTGCATTAATGTACACAAGCTATGATTTAATAATTAAAAAAAAGTGTCCATGTCATTGAAATGAAGGACCAAATTACAAATCCATTCATGCAAAAAACTGTTAACATTTATTTTTTTATTAAGCTAAAACTAAGTTCTTTCCCAGCAAAAAAGAATTCTAAAACACATACTACACACCTTTTTAGGTTTATGGTTTTAAAAAGTACTCTCTACAGATGTTTATTTTAAAATGATTAATCACCACTCTAGGTACTTACCCTACAACAAGTGCACAAAGTCTTGTACAAGGACCTTCACTGGTAGTGCTGTTAGTAATGGTGAATGTCCATTTAAAGAAAAGTTGAGTCGACTACGGTACTCCCATCATGTTAAATATGAATTATTACTACCTAATACTTTAAAAGACAGAAATGGATCCGTTTTTACTGCCATGGAAAGATCTCCAAAATGCAGTGTTGAAAAATCTGTAAGCAGTGCGTACAAAAATGATACCAAGTTTCTCATTCATATTCTCTCTCTTACACACACACACATCTACAGCATTTTCATAAGTACATATGGGCTTATGAGAAACAGGTTTGGAAGAGTAATCAGAAAACAAAAAACATTATTACCTCTAGGGGAGTGGGTATGGAATTGGAAAGGAGGGATCACAGGGATTTTTTCCTTCTTTTTTACTGAGTTTTTACAAGGAGTATGTATTCATGTTATTTGAAATACTAAAAAGCAAGAATTTAGAAATTGCTGGCTAACCTCTCTTTAGTAATTTACAAACCAGAACTGGTGACTGTACTGAACTACTACTGTTGACTGGAACGAGATTTCATTTTCTTCGATTTACTTGATATCAAAAACAACACCAACAAATACTTTCTTCCAACAAGAAGTGACAAATTGGAAAGAAGAAGAAAATATTAATTGGATGCTGTCTGCCTTACCTCCGAATAGAAAGAAAAAGTAATGAAGAGTGCGCAGGAAGAAACAGAAAATACCCTGGAACGCCCACTTGTAAGAAAACAACTTTTTAGTGGATGCAGGCATGACCCAGAAGCCTCACACACAACAATGTTACCCAAAACCTAACCAGAAATAAAAAGAAACAAAGTGGAATACTGTTCCCTCAAGTATTGAAGGTTGTTTTTAGAAAGCTTAACTAAGAAACAGTAAATGCCAAGTGTGTTTTCAGGGGGTGGGAATAGGAACGTGAAACCCTACACCACCTTGAAGCGGTCAAAACGAACGGCACAACACAGCGAACCCGGAGCGCGCGGGGGTGGGGAGAGCTCGGCTACCACTTTTAGGTGTTGGCTCAGCGCCCGACAACAGTTTACGCCGAGTCTGTTCCGAGCATGAAGTCCCTGAGGGTGATCACCGTGTCGCAGCCCACACCTAAACCCTCCGGAGACTGAGGTGGACGGGGGTCAACAAAAACTTAGGTTCTCGGGTTGAACGGAGGAGAGCGCGCCGGAGAAGAGCCAAAGCGCTAACTTTGGATCCAACGCGGCGGCTCCGCGAGTCTTTTCCCGAGTCCCCCAACCCAGAAGCGACCCGACACCTTCTCAGGCCAGTACGTTCTGCCGTGGCCCGGCCCTTCGAGGAAAACCCAGCAAGGGCGGCGCCTGACAGCGTGCACCGGGAGCTTGGCGGTGGCAGGTACCCGGCGCAGGGTTCGGAGGCCGAAGCCCCAACCCAGCACCCCAGAGTCTGGGGCACCCCTGCCGAGACGCTGTCCCACCTCCAACAGCCCGGGCGTCGCGACTCCCCTCCCCCAACCTCCGGGCGGCGACCTCAGCGCCCCCGCCCCGGGGCCCTCGCTCACCCAGGTAGCGGCTCCGTAGCCGGGACGGGTCCTCCAGCCCGAGGGACCTTTTCCTCACGTCCCACAACAGGTGTGGGAAGGAGCCACCCCGAGACATGGCTCTGCCAGAGCCGGGGTAGGAGGGAGACCACCGGTGGGGGAGGGGAGGAGGGGGAGGGGACACGCGGATCAACACCCGAGCCGCACCGGCACCATCCGCGCGCCGGCACTCGCGGGCGCAGCGTTAGATGGCAGTGGCGGCAGCGGCGACGCCGCTTTGGGCCCTGAAGCCCGGCCGCACCCGGGCCGGAGCTCGCCTCATACTCTCCTCAGACTACCCAGAACATCCAGAGATCAGCAACAGTCTCCTCCCTCGACACCCCCTCCTACGGGAGGAGGCGGAGGCGGAGGCGGTCGTAACTCCTCCCTCTCCCCGTTCTGGGCACCCGCCCTTCCAAGCTTTTCTCGCGAGATAATGACCACCCGGGACTTGAAGCCAGTGTGCGCTACGACTGCCCTCACCCTGGGAAAGTGGTTTCAGGCCTCTGTAGCCAAATTCTTAATCTCTGTGGGTAGAAGAGGAGTAGAAAGACAAGATGCTGATGCCTTAGTCTCTCGTTCACGAGTCTTAGTTCAAAGGAAAAAAAAAAAGAGAGTTGTGCGGAGTCATCTTTAGTGGGGGCACGGGCAACCCGAAAAGCCCATTTTAACCGCAGTCCTTAGTCAAAATGACGGGGCACTGGATTAGGTTTGGCTTCACTTGCCCTTCTCCAACATGGCCTCTAGGGCAGGAAGGATAAGAAGGAGGTTCCGGCTCGACCTCGTCGGCGCCTCGGGGCAAGCCAATCACGGAGGGCAACTCCGGGTGCGCAAGCGCGCGGCCAGCAGGGTGCTGGGTGGACTGGGTGAGGCAATGTCTTTGGCACCTGTTGCCATGACTCCTCCTCAGTCTCCCTCGCCTGAGGGAAGGAGGCTGGCCCGGGGCGGGTCGTCTGGGAGCCTCCGCCCCCTCATCTTTTGCAAGGCGCGAGCTGCCTGGTGGTTCACAGGGGGGCAGTCATAGCTGCGGGAAGGGTACTCGAAGGGAGAGGCGCGGGCGCCAGGCTCTGCGGCAGGGGAAAGTGACTAGCTACCTTCGTTGTCACCCAGGGACGAGGACACAGCCACCCTTCTATCCGGCTGCCAACGATCACTCGGCGGCGGAGATGTCTGCTGCCAGCGCCCGAGGCCTGCGGGCCACCTACCACCGGCTCCTCGACAAAGTGGAACTGTTGCTGCCCGAGAAATTGAGGCCGTTGTACAACCACCCAGCAGGTAATGTACCCAGAATGGCTCCCACCGAGAGCATCCCACCCTCTCCCTCTAAAATGGACATTTTAGCGGCCCACTGACAACTCTGCGGCTGGAGGCGTCCCACAGCCCCTACCCCTAACGCTCAAGTGAATGGGTCTTCGCTCCTCACCTCCCTGCATTTCACCTTCTCTCGTGCAGTGTCTCTCATAAACCTCTGAATCTCAAATCACAGCCTTTCCTGACCTTTGCTGAATTGGTCCCCTTAATGCTCGACTACCCAGATTTGAGCCTTCTCAACTTCTGCGCCCGCGAAAGGGTCTGAAGCCACCATGAAACGCTCATTCTCCTCTCTTCCCTCCCACGAATTGCGGTGTATTAACCCACGCTGGATGGAGCTGGATAGGTGACTTGTCGCACAGGAGAGTCTGAAGTAAAGGTCATACTTATTTAGCTCCTGCTGGCAGAGGTCTGCAGATTAAGCCCTCCTTCAAACTGCATGCTTTACCCAGATTTCAGTCTCAGTATTATTTCTCATCCCATAGGTCCAGTTTGTTTTTTAAAATCTATGCTTATTTATGAAATTACTGAGCAAGCTCTATCTGGATCTTTCTGTGTGGACAGAACTGGATACAGTTCTCTCTACCACTTACATATATTTGTGACCTTGAACAAAATTCCGTATCTCCTTGTTAGTTTCTGTAAAATGTGGTCTGCATGAGATCTAAAGATAACATAGGCTTGATTCTTCATTTTTGCTCAGTTAATGTTAGCTTTCTGGTCCTTCTGGAAAAACAGTGTTGTGGTTGAAAAAAATAATTCTGTAAGAAACTGGAAGATTCCCAGGAAGTAATGATTACTTGACTAGAGACTAAAATCAGATATATTCTGAGGTCTCTCTTTCAAACATAAGACTTAACAAATGAGAAAATCTAGTGCCCTTTTCCCCCTACATAGTTGAATCTATATTCTGCAGCTAGTATCATTAGGAAGGTTGTCTAGTTCTCACATGCCCTCCCATTATCTGACTTTGAAGCTCTCTCTGCTTAATATACTTTACTTCAGTCTTGAACTCAGAAAACTAATCTTTAAGGAGAGGTTGTTATTGATAAAGAAGCTTTAGTTTATTTGGCTTTTAGTTTTTTGGAATTGTGTTGTATTTTGTGGGTAAGATTAATATTAATATTCAATGGTTTTGCATAATAGTATTTGTTATTATTCTTTCAACACTAGTCTAGATTCACATACAAGGGATTTTTTCAAATGATATGCAAGGCAATATTAAGAGTTGGAAACCATACATTGCTGATTCTAAATTTTATGTAGTATATTATTATAGTTAGATCATTGTCTGTCTGACCTGTAGCCCAGAATTTTGAGGCTTTCATCATCCATTTGCCTATGTGCTGTTCCTGGCACGTTATGATCTGCCTCTGTAGAGGAAAAATAGAGTTGTTCTAGCCAGATGTGTGTCCTAGTCAAGTTCCTTAACTCCCATAAGATGTCACTCCCCCTACTCCCACCACCTGACTATAAAAGTATGTGATACTGATATTTTCTCTCTTTGGTACATAGCACTTGTTAAACTAATTTAAGTTTTCTTTTTATAGTTTAAAATTATTCATTAACTAAAATACCTTTCTTGGTCCAGGTTTAGCAACTGTAATTTCACATTTGAAGGTTTTTGTTCTTGTTTGGTTTGGGAGAAAGGGAAGTTAATATTTTAAAACCATCACATAGCTCTAGGCAGTTGAGTAAATTAGTTACCAAGCAGGCCTGCTGAAAAAGTGACCATTAGCCCTAAAGGTTCAACCATTTAAGCTTGTAAAGAAACCAGAATCTAGAGGTATTACTCAGGAAACAATTGTGGTGTAGCAGAAGAAAAACATCAATTTTAAAACAAGAAGGGAGAAGTCTACTGAAGAGTTCAAAGTACAGATGAACACCCATTCAGTCTGAGACCAAAATAATATGCTGACTTGCTCTTCAGTGATGAAGGAGCTTCATGTAGGGATAAAAAATAAACATATAGTAATTGATACTGCTTACGAGCCACACACTATGTATGATAAAGAAAAATGAACCAGATGTTATGAGAGGAGTCTGAGAAGCTCAACCTAGATTAAATTACCAGAGAATTTGAAAAGATTGATTTATAGGATCAGTGCATTATGTTATCAGACTCAGGGGAAGAGTGCCATGGTCTAAGAGTAGAGGAACTAAAGAATGTAAATCTAGTACAGCTTCCCGGTTTAACCTGATGTCCCTAGAAATGAGTAAGTAGCAAATTCCAGGGCTGAGGATGAAGCAGTGTCAATGCAAATCTGGATCAGACATAAAATTTGAGTATTTTTGATTAGCATCTATACGAGTCATGTTTAATCCAACACAATTCTATTGGCAAGTATTTATTATTTGTCAAGGAAGATTAAGAAACAGGCATTGTCTTCAAGGAAGTCTCTCTGATGAAAGCGACAGATGCATAATCATTTTAACTAGTGCAGAAAACTATAGAAGAATATACATACAGGCTGCTTTAGTAGTTCAGAGAAGGAACATTTAGCCTAACATGAAAATTTTTTAAAAGGCTTCTTCAAAGAGATGAAACCTAAGACAAGTTTTTGAAGGATAAAAGTTAGATGAAGGCTCAGCGCCTGTGGCTCAACAGGCTAAGGCGCCAGCCATGTACACCTAAGCTGGCGGGTTCGAATCCAGCCCGGGCCCGCCAAACAACAATGACGGCTGCAACCAAAAAATGGCCAGGTGTTGTGGCGTACGCCTGTTAGTCCCAGCTACTTGGGAGGTGGAGGCAAGAGACTTGCTTGAGCCCAAGAACTGGAGGTTGCTGTGAGCTGTGATGCCACGGCACTCTATCCAGGGTGACAGCTTGAGGCTCTGTCTCAAAAAAAAAAAAAAAAAAAAGAAGCTAGATGAAGACAAGGCAAACTTTTCAGAGGGGACTGCTTAAACTAAAGGGTAGAGTCATAAAACAGAATGAAACTAGTTGAATAATGCCTAAATTATCAATCTCCCTAGGCCAGAGTTTCCTACTCTTTGTTGACATTTTTGAGCTGGATGATTCTTGCTGGGAGCAGCTGTCCTTGGGCATCCTAGAGTGTTTGACACCATCTCAGGTCTCTACCCACCAGATGGCAATAGCAGCAGCATTACCACTCCCATCACCTTGGTGGCAGCTAAAAATGTCCCCAGGAGGCAAAATCACCCCTGGTGGAGAACCATTGACCTTGGCTAAAATTTAGTTAAATTAGTATTAGAAATTTATATTCTGAAAATCAATGGCTTCATGTTTTATTGTTTTCTTAGCAAAAATTTCTTTGGAAATTCCAATTTAGGCTTAACTAAAGAAAACAGAAAAAGTTTTATGCAAGATAGAAGGAGATGTGACTAGAGTTCCACATGTAATGGTGGCTGTGATCAGAACTACACAGTGTTTGGGAATTGGATAAAAGATTTAAGCACAGTAACCTAGAAAGTGAATATAGATAGGTTTTCCACTCACTTGTAAGAGCAAAAATTTAAAACATCAAAATTTAAAACTTCTTGAAAGTTTTAATTCTACCAGCAACTGTTGTAGCACTGTCTCCAGATTTGTTCCAGAACTTAAAATATGGAAAATTTGAAGGTACACAGAAAAAATGAAAATGATTAGAGATCAAATGCTAAAATTAGCTTTGTAATTGCTTAGACCTACAAAGAAAGACAGGGTCTGTGCCATGTTCTTCCAATGTTTGAAGAATTATTCTACATTTGATATCCAGCTTTGATGAAAGTACTTGAGAATTAAGTTTTCCTAAAGTGCTTTTATGTGCCTTCCAGATACGATTTTACCTAAATAGCTATTTTGTTGTTAGGTCATTAAAACCCAGCCCTGTGTTTTATTTGCCAACATATATCCCCAGTACCTGGTACACTGTAAAAGTATGCAATAATTGTTATTAGAATGAGAGAGTGATGGTCTTGACTGTAGCAAACTAGACCCAAAATGTAACTCACTCTTGACCTATTTAGTGCTTTTTCTACTTTTCTATCTTTCTTTTGTTTTGTTGCTTTCTTTTTTTTTTAGAGACAGAGTCTCACTTTTTATCGTCCTCAGTAGAGTCCTGTGGCATCACAGCTCACAGCAACCTCCAACTCCTGGGCTTACACAATTCTCTTGCCTCAGCCTCCTGAGTAGCTGGGACTTCAGGTGCCTGCCACAACGCCCAGCTATTTTTTTGTTGGAATTTGGCCGGGGCCGGGTTCAAACCTGCCACCCTCGGTATGTGGGGCTGGCGCCCTACCCACTAAGCCATAGGCACTGCCCTTTTGTTTTGTTTCTAATAATAGATTTAACTCAATTTTACCTTTCTAAATAATAGATTTAACTCAATGTTACGTAAACATATGTGAACAGAAATATTCCTTGTTATTAATGAGAGTGAATACTCTCCTATAATTGGGAGGTGAAAAAAAGTAAATGTGTTATACTTTGGTGATTTAATGTAATTTTTATGATACATAAAGAATTATTCTTGCAAAGAAAGGTGGAATATTAAGGCAGCAATAATCACAAATATAATAGGATATTAAACTTTTTGAATTTGCTTATAAATCACTGTTGTCTTATATAAAGTTACTTAATTTGTATGTTATGAGATAATTGTGTTTTGTTAAGCCAGTGTGTAACAGCATAAACAACATACTAAGTGCTCTGTTAAATTGAGCGTGCTTAATTACATTTTTAATTTGCCTGGACAAAGTCTCTTTCCTCTCACTGTATCCCTTTAAGGTCACTAGTTTAAGAGTTCGAAAATTGAAGTTCTAGCCATAATCTGCTGCCTTCTAGCCATATTGCTTGAATTGGTCATAAAGCTTCATTGATAAAATGAAGGATTTGGATTAGATGATCTCTTGAGTTTCCTTCCAGGTCTGAAACATAATGCTTCTCAAATTCTCAGTTATTTAGGAAACCAGAATTGTTTTCAATACTTCAAATGTTTGTTTAACATTGTACACAAGGCAGATGGGTACCAGAATGACTAAATCGAGTTCTCTGCTGTTAAGAAACTTACAAATCTAGTCTTTCTTCTTTCTCCTATGAGCTTTAAAGTTAGATTCATTCATTTTTTTTTTACTAGAACATGTAAAATTTTTATAAGAACCGTTACTAGAATATTATGGTGAAGTGTCATGTGTAGCTACAAATATTAACAAAATTAGTGAATAAGCACATATCTGCTGAAGCTCTCATACCAATAACATTCCATAATTTGCATTTTCCTTGACTTGACATCTGTGACTGTACTAACTTGAAGTTTGACTTTTAAGGCAAAGCATTGGGAATAGTTTCCAAAATCATTTCCATTATACTTTAATTTTTAAAATGTCACAAAAATACAAATAATTGTCAAGAACATCATAAGAACTTGTGTGAAAGATTAATACAGGAAGACCCTTGAACGACTTGGGAGTTAGGGCCCTGACCCCCATGCAGTCAAATATCCCAGCATAACTTTCAACTCCCAAAACATTTTACTAATAACCTACTGTTGACCAGATGCCTTACCAGTAACATAATCCAACAATTAACACATATTTTATATATGTATCATATACTATATTTTTACAATAAAGGAAGCTAAAGAAAAGAAAATGTTATTAAGAAAAACATAAGGGACTGAGCGCGGTGGTTCACACCTGTAATTTTAGCACTCTGGGAGGCCGGGAAAGGTGGATTGCTTGAGGTCAGGAGTTCCACACCAGCCTGAGCAAGAGTGAGACCAAAATAAGTAAGCAAGGAGATGGTTATGTTAATCAGTTAGATGTAAGCATTCCACATTGTATATCAAATCAGCACATTGTACCCTATAAATGCATTAATGTCCACAGTTATGATTTAATAAGGAATAAAAAAAATAAAGGAAAAACCAAAAGAAAAAGAAAAATTAGCCTGGTGTGGTGGTGAGCACCTGTACTCTCAGCTACTCAGGAGGCTGAGGCAAGAGGATTGCTTGAGCCCAGGAGTTTGAGGTTCCTGTGAACTATGATACTATGGTACTCTACACGGGGTGATAAAGTGAGACTGTCTCAAAAGAAAGGAAGAAAGAAGGGAGGGAGGGAAGGAAGGGAAAGAAAGAAGAGGAAGAGGAGGAAGGAAGGGAAGAAAAGGAAAGAAGAAAGGAAGAGAAGGGGGAAAGCAAGCAAGAAGGAAGAAAGAGAAAGAAAGGAAACCATAAGGAAGAAAAAACACATTTGCAATTTTGTATTTATTGATATTATAAGTTTACATCATCTGTATACAAGATGAATTGGTCTATCAGAAATGTTAGTCATCTGCAGCTGCAGACCTCAACGTATGGTGCGTATCAAGCAATTCAGTCTTTTCTTGTGATGTCATGACTTTTCTCCGCTTTGGAGGTGTACTTTTCAACATAACTAGTGACATTTCATTTGAGTTCTAGGGTGTTTGTTATTCAAAGTTTACAGCATTGCACTAAACATGATGTAAAATACACAAGAAAGATGAGGGATCACTTTTTACTGCAATACACAATTTTGCTGGCAAGACAAACTGTCGTGCTGAGATGATTAGGTTTAGACATGTTTTAAGTGGATATTTGCAACAGTTTGAGCTATGGTAATAGAGGAAGTAGCTATGAAGTTACTACAGTAGTGTACTATGGACTACAGTAAATTTTATGCATTTATGATTCAACAGTGAATGGCATTATGTATGGTCTATAAATGTGCGCATAAAAATTTTTACTTTTTATAATACATTAGTGTTTATCTCATGGTAGCAAATGATAAAATAGAGTAGTATTTACCTAAATTTTATGCACTCATGACATACCTAACTTTTTCTTGATTTTCTATGCCATGCTGTTCATCTGTGAGTTTTTTCAAACTGTCACAAATCTCCAAAATGTTTTCCAATATATTTTTTTAAAAGAATCCACTTGTAAGTGGACCTTAGCAGTTCCGACTCATGTTGTTCAAGAGTCAACTTGAAAACAGTACTATGGTGTCTTTCTAAATGTTAAATACAAAGAATACAGAAAGCATAGTTAAAATGGTTAGAAATAAATTGATAAATATTTGGGTTTTTTAAATTTGAAGATGGCTGTTAAAGGACATGTATAAAATAAAGTATTTTGTTCCTGAATTTTTCTTTTTTTTTTTTTTCAGGTCCCAAAACAGTTTTTTTCTGGGCTCCAATTATGAAATGGGTAAGTCACTGAGTTTTTGCAAAAACTGTGAAGAAAAATGTCTTGATAGGAACTTACTAATTTGAAATAACTTTTTATGGAGGATGTACTTTAAAGTAGTCTTGGTATGCCTCTAAATCATTTCATGGTAAATATTCTCAGAGGTATCATTTTTACTACATAAAACACTTTGCCTGCTTTGGTTTTTCTGAACTCTATAGATGAGAGGCCTTCTAGGAATGTATTTGCTATTAAACAACTTAGAATTATCAACCCTAAGAATATAAAATTTCATTCCAAAAGTATAGTTAAACCCTCAAATTAATTTTTATTATCAATTTAATATGAGAATGGAAGGTTCCTATACTAATATAGTTGAGGAAAGTCTCAAAAAGTAACGGATTTATCCAACTGTTAGCATCTGGTGAATGGCAGAATCTAGGACTTCTGACTCCAGGCCCAATACTTTCATCCTTCCCCAGAGTTTCCTTTCCTAAAGTTCTAATCTAGCTGAAAAGAAATATATGTGGCTGTTTGCAAATCATTGATTTTATGTTGAAAAAGCCAGCCTTGCTTATCAAAGTCTGTCTTTAATCCCTGGACCTGCAGTGGCATTATCTGAGAACTTGTTAGAAATGTCTTAAGGCCTGTCTCAGACCTACTAAATCTGAAACTGTAGTGGGGGAGCCCAGCAGGTTGTGTTTTAATAAGTGTTCCAGGTGATTCTGATGGCCTCAATAAAGATTGAAAACTACTTGTCTGTAGGGGGATTTTTAATGTGGTAAAATACACATAAAATTTACTATCATAATCATTTTTTAAGTGTATAGGTCAGTACCATTAAGTATATTCAGATTGTTGGTAACTAATCTCCAGAACTCTCTTCATCTTATGACACTATTTTCTGTGCACATTATGCAATTCTTCCTTCCCCCCTCCTCCTACTCCCTGGCAACTACCATTCTACTTTTCTATCTTTCTGAATTTGACTACTCTAGGTACCTTATGTAAGTGGAATCATAACATTGTTTCTCTTCTTATAGTTGGCTTATTTCATTTAGCTTAATATTCTCAAGGTAGATCCGTGTTATTGCGTTTGTCAGAATTTCTTTCCTTTTTAAGGCCGAATAACATTGTATATACCACATTATGTTCATCCATCCATTCATTGGACACTTGGGTTGCTTCTGTGTTTTTGCTGTTATGAATAATGCTGTTATTTAAGTATCTACTTTTAATTATTTCAGGTATATACTCAGAAGTGGAATTGCTGGATTATATGATAATTCCATTTAATATTTCGAGGAACTGCCATACTATTTTCCTCAAAAACTGCATCATTTTACATTTCCACCAACAATTTGTAAGGGTTTTAATTTCTCCACATCCTCACCACACTTTTTACTTCGATGGGGATGAGGGGGGTATTTTGAATTTTGCTTTTATAATAAACATTCTAATGAATGTTAGCTGTCTCATTTTGGTTTTGATTTACATTTCCCAAATGATTAGTCAGGTTGAACATCTTTTCATATACTGATTGGTCATTTGTGTATCTCCTCTGAAAAATTTCTATTCAAATGCTTTATTTTTTTTTTTTTGGCAGATTTTGGCCGAGGCTGGGTTTGAACCCACCACCTCTGGTATATGGGGCCAGCGCCCTATTCCTTGAGCCACAGGCGCTGCCCTCAAATGCCTTTTTAAAATTTAATTGAATTATTTGGTTTTTGTCATTGAGTTATAGGCTATTGCATTTCTCTTAAATGTATTATTTTAAATTGTTAGAACAATTCAGAAACTTAGTTTTACATTTGAGTAGTTGAGAATATTAGTGCTGAAATTGGCTATGCCTCAATCTTATGTGTGACCTTAGGCAAGTTTCATTTCTGGCACTTTGTCTCCTCAACTATGAAATGACAGGATTAGGCCAGACAAGATTACTCACCCCTGTAATCCTAGCACTTTGGGAGGCTGAAGCAGGAGGATTGCTTGAGGCCAGCCTGAGCAAGCAAGACCCTGTCTCTACAAAAAATAGAAAAATCAGCTGGACCTAGTGTTAATGTGCCTGTAGTCCTAGTTACTAGGGAGGTTGAGATAGGAGAATGGCTTGAGCCCAGAAGTCTAAGTTGCAATCAGTTTGAATGAGACCACTGTACTCTAGCCCAGGAGACAGAGTGAGACCCTGTCTTAAAAAAAAAAAAAGAAAAGGAAAAAAATGACAAGATTAGAGTAGATAGGGGCTTAGGAGCTATGTTTTACAGACAACAAGTGAGCAGTTCTTTTCATATTTATATATATATATAGAGAGAGAGAGAGAGAGAGAAAGGTCTTAAAATCCTCTATACTAATAGACAGTATATTACTATTTCCTTTTTCTTCTCTCCCTACCTACACTTAAAATTATATAGTAATTATATATTTGTAATGTAGAATTGATTACTGAAGTACTGTTTCTATCACCATTATTAAAAGAGTTAGAGTGATTTCATTTGTTTATAATAAATTTAGGAGTCTTTTTGATCTAAAATTTTATAGAAGTTTATTGATTTTTATCAGTAGTTTTGGTGTTTGATTTGGTCATCAGCGTTTTGAGATATTAACAGTATTGTATACTCATAAGTGGTATCTTGACTGTCTCCATTGGAAACATCTATTTTAAGTTTATGTTGAAATCATACATAGTCTCCTGATGAGATCATTGCAGTGGGAACTTCTGTCTTGCTCTCTGGTGGAGAGACTTCTTTTGTTAGATATTATGGACCTATTAAAGTGTTTTCTTAACCCAGAATATTTGATAATTAGTCTGTGGTAGTCCATACATGACTTATAGGAGTTGTTACTATAAACCACTCACGGATTTTTGTTTTTTGGTTTTTTTTGAGACAGGGTCTCTATCATCAGGGCTGGAGTACAGTGGTGTCGTCATAGCTCACTGCAGCCTCCAACCACTACGCTCAAGCGATCTTCCTGTCTCCGCCTTTTGAGTAGCAGGGACTACAGGCTCACTCAGCCACACACAGCTAATTTTTCTATTTTTTTTGAAGATACAGGGTCTCTGTATTGCCAGGCTGATCTGTAACTCCTGGCCTCAAGCCATCCTTCCACCTCAGCGTTCTAAAATTCTAGGATTACAGACATGAGCCACCTTGCCTGGGAAGCCACATGTTCAGACCATACTTCTGTAGACATTTAACTGTAGTGGAGTTATTAGCCACTTTTAAAAGGTTGAAACCAAATGATCATAAAGAGCAAAGTAGATACAGGCAGTCTTTGGGTTACGAACAAGATAGGTTCTATAGGTTTGTTCTTAAGTTGAATTTGTATGTAAGTTAGAACAGGTACATTTACCTATTACCCATAGTAGCCTCTGTTCATAAGTATAAGTTATATATTGGTCATATGTTTGTTAATTCAAGGACTGTCTGTAATCCTAAAACACAGTACCTATGTACCTTAAATATTTTATTTTAACCTAAAGAAAATCTGTTCATTTGACAATCATCTTTTATACAGCTAAAACTTTTTCTTTTTTTTTTTTTTTTACAGTTTTGGCTGGGGCCGGGCTCGAACCCACCACCCCCAGTATATAGGGCCGGCACCCTACTCCTTGAGCCATAGATGCTGCCCTAGCTAAAACTTTTATTTACATGGTGGATTCACTGATATTTGAGTTGTGCATTTTTCTATCTTGGATAATTACCCCTTAACATATCCAGTATAATATCCACTTTAGTTTTCTTTGAAGCAGAGTAAGTTTGTAGACACTTTGAAACAGTATGAAAGCAGAAACTTGTTAGATTTTTATGTGGCTTTTCCCCCAGTCTTTTTACATGTGTGTTGTTCACACCTAATTTGACAGCAGGTTTTAACAACTTGTCTTTATTTAAACTTTCCCAGTCACTACAGTTTTCATAGAAAAAGAGAGTTTTCAACCCTCTTTTTGTATTTCATCTGTTTACCTAATAGTTTTATTTAATTCTGTAAATTACATTAACAGGTAAAACTGATATAAACAGGTTTGGAGACAAACATAGTGGCTTGGTAAAAATACTACTCATCTGATAGAAACAAAACTGCCTGAATGCAATAGAGAATAGCCCACTAGCCATAAGTATTCAGCATGCCATGGGCATCTGTTGGTGTGTTTACAGAGATCATCATCAACTAACCTAGGAGAAGCTATTATGCAAAGGTCAGTTAAAAGAGCTTTTCTTTTTGTTCGTAGTCTTTTTGCACAGCACTGTTACCACTTAGCTCTTGAACAGAATACCATTTGGCATAGCTAATTTTTCTATTTTCTCTTCTCCTTAGGAATAAGTCAAACTATTTCAAAGTTGTCTAGGCATATTTTTATACCCATTTGTTTTTTCCACCTGGAACTACTTGTATAGATTAATTCACAGTTTAAAATCCTGAGGACTCTGCTATCTCTAAGCATTTTGAAATTGGAATATTCCATGGTGAAATATTCCTTTCATTTTTTAACACTCCTTGTCTAAAAGTGATAAGGGAGCTAACTTGAGTCTACTAGATGCCAAGTTGTTGTATTAGGTTGTGTAATAGATTATCTCACGTTTAATCAGAGAAATAAACATTATCACTATCTTCCAGGGAAGGGTACTGAGGTTCAAAGAACTAGATGACTATATATACTATTGTTAGTAAGTGGCAGAATCAGATTTGAACCTCTGGGTGTGTTTAACTCTAAAACCTATACTCTTAAACACTTTGTGTAGCACCTTTAAAGTAACCACTGTGAATTCATCTAAAACTGATACTTTCTTAGTTATGTTAGGGAGTATTTTGTAGAATTGTGTGGTATACTCTAAGTACTTTCTGAATCTACAGTTCTATTATTTGACTGAAGTTCAGAATAAAGGTAAAAAGGAACATGTAAGTAGACTTCTGCCCTCATCCTACTAGTAATGCTGGAAAGGATACATAGTAACATTTATCTCTGTTGCTCTAAAGATGTTGGCTACTTTTATTTTTGTTTTACCCATAATATTTTCAGGCATTGTTCTAAATACTTTTAATGTATCTCATTTGGTCATTATGTCACTCTTGCAAGGGTAGATACTAATATTCTCATTTTACTGACAAAGAATTTTAAGACAAGTATGTAACTTGATCAAAGTCACACAGCTACTTAATAACAATTAGCAGAAATTATTTTTGTGTGTGTGTTTGTTTTTTTTTTATTGAATCATATCTGTGTACAATAATTCAATCATGGGGTACAGTGTACGGGCTTCAGATACAATCAGAGATATTTTCATCAACCTGATTGCGATAACATTCAAGAGACTTTCTCATTACTTTGTGAGAACA
>CAUYRH010101682.1:0-13781 GCA_963574655.1 Perodicticus potto | reverse complement strand
GCTGGCGCTTTAGCCCGTTGAGCTACAGGCGCCAAGCCTGACTTCTTTTTTTTAGAGACAGTCTGACTTTATCGCCCTTGGTAGAGTGCCGTGGCCTCACATAACTCAAAACAACCTCCAACTCCTGGGCTTAGGCGATTCTCTTGCCTCAACCTCCCGAGTGGCTGAGACTATAGGCGCCTGCCATAACGACCGGCTATTTTTTTGTTGTTGTTGCAGTTTGGCTGGGGCTGGGTTTGAACCCACCACCCTCGGTATATGGGGCCAACGCCCTAGTCACTGAGCCACAGACGCTGCCCCAAAACCGACTTCTTTATGTTCTTTTTTTTTTTTAATTCTGGGAAATCTTTTTCTTCACCTTCTTTGGGTCTAAGACAAGGTGGTTACAAGACCCTCTCCTTCACTATGTGGTGCTTTTTGCCCCAGCCCAATGTCTCAGACTCCTGCAAAGTTGAACAAACCAGTCTTTGCCCTTCCACTGCCTTCTGGGTGAGCTTGCAGCTGAATTTTCCCAGCTGCCGGGTCTTAAAGGGTGAGCAGAACGCAGGGCAGAAGGCATGGCAAAGCAATCTAGACAATCTGGCTTCTTCATTACATCTGCAAAATGCCACCAGCACCTTTGACCAACCGTTAATACTGCACGACTTTGACATCTTGTGATGTAGCTGGAGTTTGAGAAATGTGGCTGAGGGTTGATTGGGGTCCAAAAAATAAATCTTTTCTATTGCCATGAAGCAGTTACAGTTGCACAACTGAAATATCAGCCCTTTGGAAAAGCTATCAAACCCACTCAAGCAGTTGGGTAATATCATCATCCGAAGCATTTCTTAGACGCCCAGTTTTGGAAGCACAGTATAGAGTGAGTTAAGAGCACAATCCATTATGTGAGACATTTCCAAGACAGGATATATGTTCCTGGTGCTAGCAGTGATCCTGGTTCAGATAGATGCCAAAGTATCCCTCTCAGAGGCCAGCATGGTATGTTATAATAATAACTAACATTTATTGGGCCTCTTCTCTTTGCCAGGTCTGTGTTACCAGCCTCACGTATATTACCTCACATAATCCTCAGAGCCTTGAGGGAGGGGCTGTTATAAGCCTCATTTTACAGATGAAGAAACACAGGGTCCCAGATTTTAAGTAATCAGCCCACGATAATACAGCTAGTAAGAGGTGGAGCAGAACTCAAATCCAAGTCCCCCTGCCACCAAGGTCCACGCCCTTAATCACTGCACCATACCTGGATGATTCATGCAGAGTGGCTCCAGTGAGACTTTTGGAGTTGAAAAGTCTTGGATTCAAATTCTGGCTTCGTTATTCAGTTGGCAGGTATACAACTCTAAACTTTACTTCATCTGCAAAATGTGGTGACACTACTGCCTAGCTTGCAGGGAAGTAAATAAAGAAATATTTTTGTAACCATATTGCATGCAGATCAGTCCAGAATGGAAATCCTTTGTTAAGGGCATAGCAGGAGGAAAAAGACTCCTATTGCAAAAACTGTTGTTTTTGTTTTCGTTTATAAAACCTCTAGCCCATGGTAGGCACTCACTAAATCGTAACTATTACAAATTTTTTTTTTTTTTGAGACAGAGTCTTACTATGTCACCCTCGGTAGAGTGCTGTGGCATCACAGCTCACAGCAACCTCAAACTCTTGGGCTTAAGCAATTCTCTTGCCTCAGCCTCCCAAGTAGCTGGGACTACAGGTGCTTGCTATAACACCCAGCTATTTTTTGGTTGTAGTTGGCCCAGGCTGGATTCGAACCTGCCAGCTCTGGTGTATGTGGCTGGCGCCCTAGCCGCTGAGCTATAGGCGCCAAGCCAAAGCTCTATTTTTTTTTTTTTTTTTTTTTTGAGACAGTCTCACTATGTCGCTCTTGGTAGAGTGCGATGGCATCACAGCTCACAGCAACTTCAAACTCTTGGGCTTAAGGGATTCTCTTGCCTCAGCCTCCCAGGTAACTAGGACTACAGGTGCCCACCACAACACCCAGCTGTTTTTTTGTTGTAGTTGTCATTATTGTTTAGTAGGCCAGGGCTGGGCTCGAACCTGCCAGCCTTGGTATATGTGGCTCGCGCCTTACTCACTGAGCTACCGGTGCTGAGCCTATTATAGATATTTTTAATACTTAAGTTACTTTAAGTATTAAAGTACTTAATAATTTTTTTTTAAGGCCAGGGTTGGGTTTGAACCCGCCACTTCTGGCATATGGGGTCAGCACCCTATTTCTTTGAGCCACAGGCGCCACACCACTGCTTAAAACAAAAAAGCCTCAAAACTGTTTTTCCTAATTTGCACTAAAACAAAGCAGGGTACATAGAAAACCCATTTTAGCAACCCCAAGTTGTGATCCCTCAAAATTTTATATAGTGATCTGTATCTATTTAGAAATAAGATTAAACAAACCTCCAGGACCAGGGTTTTTCTGGCAAAGTAGTCAAGAAGTGAAGCCCACCCAGCAGCCTGGTTTAAGTACAAGTACAATCTCAGGGTAAAGAGGAGAGATAGGTCTTTGACACAGATTTTCTGCTGGCCCCACTCATGGGAATTTGTGTCTGATTTGATGCATAAGTTCCTGCTTCTTCTTTGATCCGTGACATTTGCTATATGCATAAATATCACCAGTCTTTTCCCTCTGTGACAAGGGCTGGGAGTGATCCAGCCAGCAGCTCATGAGACTGATGTCATCAAGAGAGCAGCACCCACAATGCGGAAAGCGACCAGGTCCTGTGTTCTGGATCCCATTTGCCATCACTCTCTCACGGGGTTCATTTCTACACATCATTTTTCTCTCCTGAAGTGTTGACTCCTCCTCCCCTATATTACTGCTATCTGTACACGAATAGCTTTTAAAAATTGTCTGGACCTCAATGGCCGGGCGTTGTGACCGGCGCCTGTAGTCCCAGCTACTTGGGAGGCAGAGGCAAGAGACTCGCTTGAGCCCAGGAATTGGAGGTTGCTGTGAGCTGTGATGCCATAGCATTCTAACCAGGGTGACAGCTTGAGGCTCTGTCTTTAAAAAAAAGAAAAAAAAAAAAATTCTCTGGACCGTCTGCCTGTTCCCTACTCTGCTCCTGTGTGCAGAAAAGCTCTGGAAGAGTTGTCTGTCTCTCATCACCCATCATTTTCCTTTTCTCAGCCCACTCAGATGGGGCTTTTGTGTCCCACTTCCCCCTCAGCCCCCCTACTGCCCCATTCCCTAAAAAAGCTCTAGCCAAGTACGATCCACGTGTCAGTCTTCATCTTAGGTGACTTACTAGGGGCTCTTGTCCACTTGGTCTTTTCCTTCTTTCTCAACTGTATTCATCCTGAGGCTTCCATGACCTCCCACTTGCTTGGTCTTTTCCTGCCTTACTTTCAAACTCCTTGTCTGCTTGCTGGCTCCTCCTCACTCACCACCACACCTCTGAATGTGCCCCCACCCCCCAGTCGCCATGCTCAGGATTCCTGTCTATTTACATTCCCTAGTTAATTTCACCTAGCCCCACCCCCTGCTTTAGAAACATTCACTTACACCGCATGAAGGTTGATGCCTCTCAAATGTATCTCTGTAGCCCAGATCTCTTTCCTAAACCCAGATACAGACACTGCTGCCCCTTCACGTCCCCACTCAGAAGCATCCTAAGAGGCACCTCAAACTCACCAGCACCAAAATGGACTCTGGCTTCTCCCCCAAATCCACTCCAGGCCTCAGCCACCCAAGTAAATGATACCACCACCTTCACATTTGCTCTGGCCCCAAACTCAAAAGTCACCAGGATTTTTCTTTTCCTTCTGGCCCAGTTCCAATGCATCCAGTAAATCCTGATAGATCAATCTCCCTGAGAGGTCTTGAATCCAATTTCCTTCTATGACCACGACTCCCATCTTATCCCTAACAGCCACCTTTTCTTGCCTGGTCCACTTCAACCATCTCCTAACTAGTCTCATGTTCACAACCCTTGCCACAGCAGCCACTATTTCTAAAGTCTAATTTGGATGATGCCAGCCTCCCCTTCCCAATTTTAAACCTCTAATAGCTTTCCATTATGATGATGAACCCAAACTCTTGGGGTTACAGGTCCTGTGTGAACGGTCCCTGCCTACCTCCCCACACTCATTTCCTCCCACCCTCACTTCATTTCCTACACTGCAGCTACAGTGCTGGCTCCTATCATGCCTGGCTGGGGGGCTGTGCCCTCACTGCTAGAATACCACCTTCACTAAAACAGCCTTCCTAGGAGCTCCCGATGACATTGTCCTACGCTATCTTTCTTTGTAACACTCACCAGCATGTGAGATTAGTTTATTTTTCCATCTAGTCTCATTGGCACATAAGCCCCCAGTACGAGGCGCAGTAGCTGGTAAACAGTAGGTACATGCTGTCCTTTGCACTCATCTCCCTGGTTTTGATCCCTGCTCCACACATTGGATTTTAGCGCCGCATCTGCCTGCCTTGGCTGGTAACCCGTTGGGCTTCATTATCTGGCTTCTGACTTCAGCTCCCCATTTGACTCCTGGCTCAGCAGTTCCCCTGGATTTCGGCAGCACTCAAAGCTGTGTCTGACAGACCCTCGCCTGCCATCCTGGGCCCCAGGCCCATTCTCTGTGAAGAAAGCCCTGTCTGTGGTCAGTTAGCCCATGGGGCAGCAATAGTCCACACTGGCCTCTACACTACATGAAGGCTCCACTTTCACCACTGTACCTTGAAGCAGCTAAAACAAAAACGGGAACTCCAAGGGAGGTGAGAGTCTTTCTTAGTGATTTTCCACATGCCAAGCAGCCAAAACCACTGGGCTATCCATAAAACTGGAATGTCAGGATGTGGGTGAAGCTTATCTGGCCCTGGAGCAGTGCTACCATCTCATCCTGGTGATGACTGGCTGGCTGGGACACTGTGTCACACAGGGTCTTACTCAAAGATCTGAAGCCCTGTTCCCCGTTACACAAAGAAAGCAACAATAATAAAAACTGCCAGTCCTACTATCTTGTACTAAATTTTACTCTCCCTATAAGGTGGACGGGCTTTATGTTCATCATCTCTCTTAATCTTCATAATAAAAGTAAGGTAGGCGAGTATCCCTATTGAACAGATGAGAAAAACCAAGGCTCAGAAATAGGTGAAATAATTGGCCCAGGGTTATATAACAAATGAGTGGGAGAACCTGAATTTCTGACTCCAAAGCCTATGCTCACGATCCTTACCCTCTAAGTATTTGATTATGGGTGTCTTCACACCCCCCACGCACACTGAATTATGTACTCAAGAGCTAGGAAATTGTTTTTGTTCTATAAACTCCTTAAGAGCTAGGAATTTTTTCTTGTTCATCATCCCAGGAACTGATGCTTAGTAAATGGTCTGCACATTAAAAAAAAAAAAAATTCATCCCTAATACTATTACATTAGTATTATCATTGATATATATTATAATTAATAGCTTGATATAAATATTCATTACCATAGCACCACTGTTGCCCTTTCTTATACCTTATTATTGGTCATCTGGAGCTTTTCCAATTTTCAGTCTTAAGGTCAGTATAGTAATTTGCTCTTACTGGAACTTGGAATGAGAGTAAGAAGTTGAACCTAATGAAAGTAAAATAACACTTGGCATCTGTCACGAAACTATTCAGGTTGAATTCAGTTAAGTAAGTGAGACAATTCCGGGATTATGATAATAAAATGACTAGCCTTATTTAGTAAACACCACAATTTTTACTAGAAAAATACTCAACCTTTAATATAGTGTGAAATATATGGTATCGCCCTACCTAGGCTAAGTTCAAAAAATCTCTCAAAAGTGAGTACCAATCTACTGATGAAAGAGTATCATATCAGAATTCTATAATTTAATGGCGAAGAAAAAACATGTGGCTATCTTTTAGCAAACTCAATTTGGTTAATAAATGTAGCTGAAGTGCGTGTATGTCACTTTAGGTCTGTGATTTCCAGTTCAGATTTTTAAACTTGATTTCCTGAGTGCTTTTGTTGAATAAGTCTCAGGTACCCTCTGGTGGATGAGCTGAAGGACACTTTGGTACCAGACATGCCCTTTGCCATCTGTTCATGGATTATATGCCTAAAAATAATCATAACTCACATTTCTAGGTTTACATACATGAAGGACACAGGAGTAATGATTTTTTAAAAGAATCCTTTTATATATTCATGTTAGCTAATGGAATGGTTTGCCTGGGGTTTTTTGTTGTTGTTGTTTGTTTGTTTGTTTGTTTGAGACAGGCTCTTGCTATGCTGCCCAGGCTGGAGGGCAGTAGCTATTCACAGGCATGTTCATAGTGCACAGTAGCCTTGAACTTCTAGACTCAAGTGATCTCCTGCCTCAGCCTTTTTTTGGCACAAACCCCCATGCCTAGCTGGGGCTTACTTTTATACTTATTAATAATGATAGGTTTTTGGTTTGTCAATTTATTTTAAATAACTTCTACTGGAAATTTCCCTTTTACTTCTCTTTATGGAAACATGAATTAAAAAAATGATGGTTTTAAAAACCTTAAATAGATCATTAAACATTTCAAAGCACCCATAAATAAGTTAAAGAAAATGATTAACTTTTACTCCAAAGTAAAGAATTTGAAAGGAACAATCTTTGGGTCTGTGGTGAGCCTATGCATTCCTAGAGTGCTAGCCAGAACAACTGTGACACTGTTTGAGGCCTTGTCCTGCTCTATCCAGAGCAACATTATAGAAATTTTAGACAGTTACTTTGGGATCTGGTATACTGGGCATTGTATAGATCTGTATTGTGTAATGTGGCAGCCACTTGGCATAAATTCCACAAGAAATTCAGTTTTCGTTTACACTAGTCACGTTTCTGGTGCTCAATAGTCACATATTGGATTGTGCAAACTATAGAACATTTCCCTCTGCAGAAGTTGTTCTGGACAGTGCTGATGTCAAAGGCGAAGGGTGTCCCTGAGTGTTTGCTATGCTCCAGGCTCAGTTCGAATTTTATTTTTTATTATAGTCTTAAAACAAAGGCCTTATAAAAGTTGAAAATGAAGCTCAGAGGGGTGGTAAAGGCAGGAGTTGAACCAGAGCAGAAAGGAATAATAGGGAAGAGCTCTGCCCTGAGAGACTGACAGCAGAGGATATTTACAATCAGAAGGCAGGGCAAAGAGAACCAAAGGCTCAGTTCTGCAGAGGGACCGACTGCCCCCAGAGCTAATGGAGGGTGAGGGCAGTGCGGCTGATCTTACTTGTGGGAGAGAAGGGCACTAATCTTGGTTGAACACTTGTTGTATGCCTTTTTTTTTTTTTTTTAAGAATTAGGGAATAACTAGATTTCTCTTTCTGTTGCTCTGAGTAGAGTGCAATGGCATTATCATACCTCACAGCCAACCTCAAACTCTTGGGTTCAAGCAATCCACCTGACTCAGCCTCCTGAGTAGCTGGGACTACAGATACTTGCCACAACAACTGGCTAAGTTTTTCTGGTTTTAGTAAAGACAGGGTCTTGCTCTTGCTTACACTAGTCTTGAACTTCTGAGCCAATATGATTCTCCTGCCATGGCCTCCCAGAGTGCTAGGATTACATGCATGAGCCACTGTGCCCAGTCTGTGCCAAACCTCTTAATTCCTCACCTAGTTTAAATTTTTCAGGCATTACGGCTCGGCGCCTGTGGCTCAATGGGCTAAGGCGCCAGCCACGTACACCTGAGCTGGCAGGTTCGAATCCAGCCCGGGCCCACCAAACAACAATGACGGCTGCAACCAAAAAATGGCCGGACGTTGTGGTGGGCGCCTGTAGTCCCAGCTACTTGGGAGGCAGAGGCAGGAGACTCGCTTGAGCCTAGGAATTAGAGGTTGCTGTGAGCTGTAATGCCACTGCACTCTCTCTAGGGTGACAGCTTGAGGCTCTGTCTCAAAAAAATAAACAAACAAACAAACAAATTTTTCAGGCATCACTATGAGGTAGTTTTAGATTCAACAGGGATGGAGTATCCAAGGTCAGAATTGTGTGTCTGGAGTGGCAGAATCAGAAACTGGCAGAGGAAATTTGACACCAGGCCTCTATAACCCTGCAGCCCAGGCTATTTACTAGGATGCATGGAAGCCTGAGCAGAATCTAGAAACTGTTGGGAACTTTGGCTCGGTGGGAAATTGGGTACAGTAAGGGATAGGCTGGTATGGGAAGAGTGTTGCCAGCTTTGTCACAGCACGAGCGACATAGCTCCTATGTTACTCTGGGTGGCGGGGTCGCCTTCTCTCTTGATGGTAGAGGCTTCCAGCTGATTCTCTGTCTCTTCAGTCCAGGAGCAGTTATGGAACACTTGGGGCCTAAGGCTGCAAGTCGCTTCTTTATCAGTCTCAGGATTCTGCAGTCTTCGTCCCTAACCCTGGCAAGCTACCTTGTTAGTTTCAGAGGGGGGAGCTCAGACCTTCCTGGTCCTTGACGGTCACTCCCTCTCCCCATCCCCAGCAGCTCGGCTTTGTATCCCTGCCCCAGCACGTGGCAGGAAGGTGTCTTCCGTCCCTCGGTGTTTCAGCAATCCCAGGATGCCAGAGCTAGAGCAGAACTGAGAGAGGCTTTCTTCAGCGGCTGCCAGGGTTTTCCCTGGAAGCTTCAGCAGGGGTCTCTGTGCTGTTTCTGTCACCTTGTAACAGATGAGAACAGGGATACTGAGAACGAGGTTTGCCCCTCTTGATACACCCAGTGAGGAGTGGAGCAGAATTTGAACCCAAGTCTTTGCACCTTAATTATCTGAGCAGGTTTGAGTGCCAGGTTCTCCATTTCTGAAATGAAGAGCTTTGCTGTGCATCAGGACCCAGGCCCTTCTGGCATCTCCTGGATAAAAAACAAAGGATGGCTCAGCACCCATAGCATAGTGGTTATGGCGCCAGCCACATACACCAAGGGTGGCGGGTTCGAACTCAGTCTGGGCCAGCTAGACAAACAATGACAGCTGAAACAAAAAATAGCTGGGCATTGTGGCAGTTGCCTGTAGTCCCAGCTACATGGGAGGCTGAGGCAAGAGAATCGCTTGAGCCCACAAGCTTGAGGTTGCTGTGAGCTGTGATACCACGGCACTCTACCCAGGGCAACAGCTTGAGATATTTAATAAATCATGGTTTTAAATGTGAAAAAAATACAAACAAACAAAGGAACAATATAACCTAGCTATAGTTTCTGCTTTAAAAAAACCTCAAAATGACAGAAAAGGTCACGTTTTCCAAAATGTGTTTCATGAGCTAATTCCCTGAAGTGTTCATTCAGGGTGCGAGGGAACTCTCATAGTTGAGAGGCATTTCAGAAGATTAAGTCCCTCCCTTTGTTTTGTTTCCACCCCCGCACCATGCATTCCTGAAAATCTGCCGTTTTGTGTTACTTGCTCATGGGGAACACATATCCCAGCTCACAAGACACAGCTTTCCAGTTTGTTTCACAGCTCAGCTCACCGTTGTGAATTTAAATGTCAGCATTCACATTTACACAAGTAAAATCATATGTGCATGTGTTCTTACGTACACATTAGTTAATTATTATTAGTTATTAATAATTAGTTAATTATTTAGCTAGCTGGTTAATTCAATCATAGCAAACACACTGAACTCTTTTTTCTTCTTTAGGGAGGAAGGGCATGGCGGGGGATGACAGAGCTTTCACCTTCAAAGCTATCCTTTCTGTAATATGTATTTGACATTTTTACAATAGCATGTTTAATGTTTGTAACCAGAAATATATGTATTTAAATTATTACATTCAATTGTAGAATTTAAGAGATAAAAACCATTTTCCCAACAATGTCCCCAAATGCTCCCCTTAAGCATCCGTATGCCCCCAGAGTAGCAGAAAATCCAATTTCCTTAAGCACAACCTACTTACCCACCCACCTCTTTCTCTCAGAAAAATCACCTACCTTTGCTTTTACCCAGAGGACAAACCCAGGATACTCTTGCGTAGTCCCTAGAACTGAAGCTTAGAGCGCCCCCTTGAGGCTTAACGAGTATCCACAGTACTACCCAGTTTTGATGGTTTCAGAAGATGCAACCCAGGAAGGTGACTGGGTGTCAAACCTGAACCCTGGACAGTCCCTTGAAACCATCTTGTCACTGCTGGTGTTGTTGCTCCTCCCAGTGACCTTCAAGCTCTTTGTAGAAATAGTTTCTTTCACTAAAAAATATAAAGATCACCCTCATCTTACCTTAAATTTTACTTGCTCTGTCTCTCTAATTTACCCTCTCCCTATCCCTGCCATTTTCCACCTTCCTTCTCTCTCTCCTTTCCCTCTCTTTCTCTCTCTCTGCCAGTGCCCAGTATTGTTAAGTATGCCCCCAATTGTGGCTGAATCTCAGAATGCTGACAAAATCAGGTTTCTGCATCTGCAGAATGAAGACCAGACCACAGGTTAAGATGAACTCATTAGAGTAAGTGTCATCCTGTGGGGTTTTGTTTCGGATTTGGGCAAATTCTCCTTGCCACACCCTCTCTGTCTCACTGTCCATCCTCTTCAAAGTACAAGAAAAAACTAATTCACAGGATTATTAAAGTTTATTGAACACTTAATAGATGTCAGAAAATATTCTATGTAGTTTGTTTTACGTTATGCATTTAAACATCACAGCATATCTTTGTGGTAGGTACCTGTCTTCTCTCCCTCCCCCCAAAATACTATTTTATCTTTGAGACAAGGTCTTGCTCTGTTGCCCAGCTGGAGGGCACTGGTGTGATCATAGCTCACTGCAACCTCAAACTCCGCAGCTCAAGTGATCTTCCTGGCTCAGCCTCCCAAAGTGCTAGGATTACAGGTGTTAGCCACTGTGCCTGGCTTCTCCCCATTTTATAGACAAAAAGACTATAAAAAGTCCAGAGAGATTAAATAGCTGGTCCAGGATGATGCTACATGAAGATTCAGCTTCTTGTAAGAAGTCAGATGGAGGTGAGTTTACAGACTCTGTACTGGGATGGACTAACCCAGCTTTCCACACAGGGATGTGTGTACTTCCTGGAATGGGCAGAGCACCATAGGCTATTGACACTGCAGATAAACATGGTGCATCAGCAAAACTATCTATTTTCCTTCAAGGATTTTTGAGGAAAATGTTATTTTATGGCAAAATGAATGGATTTCTTTATTAATGGATTTATTTATTTATTAAGGAGTATAAAAGAAACATTAAAAAAAAGTTTAAGGGCAGCCCCTGTGGCTCAAAGGAGTAGAGCACCAGCCCAAAATGCCGGAGGTGGCAGGTTCAAACCCAACCCCGGCCAAAAACTGCAAAAAAAAACAAAGTTTAAGCCAGGAAACATAGCCAGACCCCATCTCTGCAAAAAAAAAAAATTTGTAATTAGCCAGATGTAATCATACACACCTGTAGTTTCAGCTATTTGGGAGGCTGAGGCAGGAGGATCATTTGAGCCCAGGAGTTTGAGGTTGCAGCGAGCTATGATCACACCACTGCACTCTAGCCAGGGTGACAGAGTCAGACTCTGTCTCAAAAAAACTATTGCTAACATAAAATGCAAAAAGGTAAAATATGACAAAACTAAAGCCATACTTTAGTGAAGGGCTGCATCATGGAATCCTCTGGGACAATGCTTCTCCTGCTTTAACATGAGCACCGATCTCCTATGGGTCAGACCAGCTCTGTGGGTATGAGACCCGTAGAGTCGCACATCAACACATACAGACCTGGGTTCAGTATGTCTAGGGTACAGCTGAGTTCTACAAGCATTTCTACAAGCTCCCAGCTCATGCCTGCTGTTGATCCAAGCCAGGTCTTACCTAGGTTTTCTCTCTATTCTTGTTTGTAATACCTAGCTAGGCAAGTTTGAGAAGCAGAAAGGAAGAGGGGAAGTGAATTGTAGTAGTCATCATAGTAATTAAATGTCGGGTAAAGCATAGGGTTAAAAGTGTTGGGCACTAGGGGTGCAGTAATCTGGGAAAAAGCCAAACATCACTGCTGACCATGAGTACTGAAAAAAATACTTGCTAGACACAGCATACTGTCCCAAGCCAAAGTCATATATTAGTAGTGATAAGATTAAAGCAAGACAGAAGTGCAGTAAACAGGATGTGTGAGGAGTTCAATCAAGCAACTAAAGATAAACTACTTGTTTTTTAATCTTTACTCTCTCTTTGAAGCTTTCCACTGTGCTGTATTTTCTCATGCCTGAGATTTCAATAAAAGCCAGTGAGGAGGCTCGGCGCCTGTGGCTCAGTGGGCTAAGGCACCAGCCACGTACACCTGAGCTGGTGGGTTCGAATCCAGCCCAGGCCCGCCAAACAACAATGACGGCTGCAACCAAAAAAAAATGGCCGGGTGTTGTGGCGGGGGCCTGCAGTCCCAGCTACTTGGGAGACAGAAGCAAGAGACTCGCTTGCGCCCAGGAGTTGGTGGTTGCTGTGAGCTGTTATGCCACGGCACTCTATCCAGGGTGACCGCTTGCGGCTCTGTCTCAAAAAAAAAAAAAAAAGCCAGTGAGGAACATTGGAGGGGGCCACACCTTTGTTTCTCCTTGTGGAGACCTTGCTGGTGTTGACCTCCCCTGGTCCCTCAGTTTAATGCCAATGGGCTGAGTAGGTGTTATTCATTTCTGTCATGTCACACTGACAATTAAAATCATGGGTGTTTACTGCCATTAACTCTGTAAAATACCGCAAATTACTTAGCCTCCTGGTGGCTCAGAATCCCCGTCAGGAAAATGGAAATAACAGACACCTCAAAGGATGGTTATGAGGATTGAATGTATGTGAAATATCTAACATGAGAGTATTAAATAAAGTCAACTACCTTCATGCTTTAAATAGTAGCTAAATATAAGACCACAATGGAAAAGAAAACATTCAGGAGGCTTCTGTCTTCATAGTAATAACCTTTCCCATTTTTATTGCACCAGGAAAAAAACACTCTTGGAGATAGCAATTTTGTTAAAGAAATATAACAGGATCTACTTATTCATTTTGGAAATCCACTTTGTTGACTCCTTGGGAAATACTATCTGTAGCAAGAGGTATAAATGCTACACTAATTAGTGAGTGTTGTCATAACAAAGTACCACATTGTGGTGGTTTAAATGACAAACATTTATTTCCTCACACTTCTGGAGGCTAGAAAAGTGTCAGCAGAGCTGATTTCATTCCAAGGCCTCTTTCCTTGGTTTGTAAATGGTTGTTGTCTTAGTTAGTAAAAAAATTACCATAGGCTGGCACGGTGGCTCATGCCTGTAATCCTAAGGAGGCAAAGGTGGGTACATTGCTTGAGCTCAGGAGTTCAAGACCAACCTGAGCAAAAATGAGACCCCAGCTCTACTAAATATAGAAAAACTAGCCAGGCATCATGGCAGGCACCTTAGTCCCAGCTACTCAGGAAGCTGAGGCAAGAGGATAGCTTGAGCCCAAGAGTTTAAGGATGCTGAGCCCAAGGATGCTTGAGCTTGAGCCCAAGAGTTTGACAACATGGCATTTCAGCCTGAGGTTAAAATGTAATTTAAAAAAGAAATTATCACTGACTATGTGGCTTAAACAATAAACATTTATTAATATGTATCGTACTGTAGAGGCTGGGAAGTCCATGATCAAGGTGCCAGCAGACCCAGTGTCTATTGGGAGCCCATCTCCTGCTTTGCAATATGGCCGTCTTCCCACTGGACTCTCACATGGCGGAAAGCAGAGAAAGAGGAAGTAGCTCTCTCTTCTTTTTTTTTTTTTTTTTTGAGACAGAGCCTCAAGCTGTCACCCTGGATAGAGTGCCATGGCATCACAGCTCACAGCAACCTCCAATTCTTGGGCTCAAGCGAGTCTCCTGCCTCCGCCTCCCAAGTAGCTGGGACTACAGG
>CAUYRH010101680.1:0-12380 GCA_963574655.1 Perodicticus potto | reverse complement strand
ACTTAAATAGTTTAGAAAATTAACTTTGAAATTAGAAAGGTTATAACAGGTTGTCACTGAGTTGTACTATTATTATTTAAAGTAAGGGTTAATGTGGTCTTTGCTGTGAACTATTGTGTATAAAACTGTGATTTTTTTTTTTTTTTGAGACAGAGCCGCAAGCTGTCACACTAAATAGAGTGCCGTGGCATCACAGCTCACAGCAACTTCCAATTCCTGGGCTCAAGCGAGTCTCCTGCCTCCGCCTCCCAAGTAGCTGGGACCACAGACGCCCGCCACAACGCCCGGCCATTTTTTGGTTGCAGCCATCATTGTTGTTTGGCGGCCCGGGCTGGATTCGAACCTGCCAGCTCAGGTGTACGTGGCTGGCGCCTTAGCTGCTTGAGCCACAGCACCAAGCCTAAAACTATGATTTTATAAATGAAAGAAGAGAGCAGTCAGGCGGCACCTGTGGCTCAAAGGAGTCGGGTGCCAGCCCCATATGCCTGAGGTGGAGGGTTCAAACCCAGCCCCGGCCAAAAAAAAAAAAAAAAAAAAAAGAGAGAGAGAACAGTCTTGGAGAAGCTACTCTCACTGTTCTCCAGAATCCTGGCCTTCAGGAAAGTGTGGTGGACCTATCTCCATCTCTGCATATTGGCGGACAGTGGCCAGGGGCCAGACCCTCTTCATCTGGTGACAGATACAAGTCAACAAAGCAACAGAAAACACACACACGCCATTTGAGAATGTTCAATGAAAGCCTCGTTTGTAAGACAACCCTGCTTCTCTCTCTGCCCCTCTCTAGTGAACTGAGTGTTTTATGGAAATGCAGTAGGAATCAGTAAATATATGAGTGCTGATATTCAAAGAAATAATATATTTTATTATTTTTGTTTATTAAATCATAACTGTGAATATCTTTTGTTAGTAAAATTAAAGAACTTTTTTTTGGCTAGACGCCGGTAGCACAGTGCTTATGGCGCCAGCCATATACACTGAGGCTGTTGGGTTCAAACCCACGCCAGGCCAGCTAAACAACAATGACAATCGCAACAAAAAAATAGCCAGGCGTTGTGGTGGGAGCCTAGAGTCCCAGCTACTTGGGAGGCTGAGGCAAGAGGATCACTTAAGCTCAGGAGTTGGAGGTGGCTGTGAGCTGTGATGACCCGGCACTCTTCCCAGGGTGACATAGTGAGACTCTGCCTCAAAGAACAAAAACAATTAAAGAAGTTTTTAAAAATAGATAAATTAATAAAAACTCAAAAATCCAAGAAATAGCAAGATAGAGGGAGAAGGAGATGATTGCGGGGATTGGTTCCCACCACTTGCAGGCAGAAGTATAAGGAACAACCATCCAACTCAGAGGTTTAAGTGAAGCATTCAGAGCAGAGATGTCGCCTCCCGTCTTGGATAAGCTCTGCCATTAGGCCATCCAGACACAGTGGTGGCTGATATGGGTTGCATGGTGCCATTTGTCATGCACTCTTCAAAGGCCTTATGAGTTTATTGACTCCTCACAGAAACACTATGGAATAGGTGCTATTGTATCCCCATTTTACAAATGAGGAAATTGAGCCCCAGAAAGCTTTAAGTATCTTGGCCAAAGTCTTGCTGCTAGAGTCAGGGCAAGGTTTGGAACCCACGAAGCTGGACTGCTACCCAGAAGACTGGAGCTCCAGTTCACACAATGCACCCCCTGCAAAGTTCACACCGTGGCCTTCCTTTGTGAGGTCATTTATAATGACAGTTAATTATGCGTGTCTCAGAATTACCTAACTGTGCCACAAGGCACCTACATTAGACATCATTTCTGGGCGCATCTCTGAGGGCGCTTCTGGAGGAAATTCCCATTTGCACCAGTGGACTCGGGGAAGTAGGTGTCCCTTCCCAGTGTGTGGGCCGCATCCAGTTCTCTGTGGGACTGACTAGAACAAAAGTGGAAGAGGGAGGACTTTGCCCTTTGTGCTTCCACCCGCCTGCCTGAACTCAGACTTGGTCTCCTCCTGCCCTAGGGCTGGGATTTAAGCCTGGGCTTCTCTGGTTCTCAAGCCTTCAGACTTGGGCTGAAATTGAACTACCTGCAGGTGGCAAGATGGTGGGACTTCTCAGCCTCCTAAGCACGTAAGCCAGTTCTTCACACTAAAACTCTTACATAGATAAAGGAGATATAATCCCTTTATACCTATCTACAGGACCCCCAATCTCCCAAGAAGTGTGGCATACCTTTGGGAGACTGAGCAAAGAGCTATTATAAATGACTTCATTCAAAAAGTACCCCTTTTTTCTTTCTAATGTTGATGAAAAAGAAGCCACATCTCTGTAAAATAATTTAAAGAGGTTTGGTCTGAGCCAAATTAGAGGACCATGATCCAAAGCCAAAACCATGAAGCTTTGAGCGAGTGGACTTGTGGGGTTACAGTTTGGTTTTATACATCGGAGGGAGACAGGAATTGCCGGTGAGGTCATAAATCAATAAGAAGAAAACAGACATTGGTTTGGCCCCCAAATGAGGGTCATCTGGAAGTGGGGAGTTTACAGCTTATAGGGGAGTTTAAAGATTCTTTAGCTGACAACTGGCTGAAAGAGTTAAGCTTTGTCTAAAAGATCAGGAGTCAGTAAAAAAGAATGCTTAAGATAAGAAGTCTGTTAATTAGAGACGAAGTATGGGACAGACTAATAAATGGTTTGTATGTATATTGAGGACCTGCAGGTAGGCCTTGCATAGCCTTAGGCCTGTTAATGAGTCACAAAGGGCATCTCCAAGAGTGGAAGGAGGCATGATGAAGCCTGTCTCACCCCTTTTCTCAGGGCTAGCAATTCTATTTTAGGGATCCCCTTGACCAAGAAGGGATCCAGTCGGTCAGTCGCTGAGGAGTGACCTTTAAGATTTTATTTTAGTTCATACTAGCTTCCAACCAGCTTCAAGAAACACTCTGGAATCCATGAAAAACACTTTTTTGCAATATGTCTGCTCATAAGAACTACTTAATAAACTAAGGCTTAGTATTTGTAACAGTGTTCACTTGCACACAGTTTTATGTCTTTACTTTTTTACAAATGTTCTCACTTTCCAAAATCCTGAAAGTATGTTGAGGCTGCTAATATGCTGTCCATTCTATAGATGAGATGACTAAAGTTCTGAGGGTGACTTGTCCAGGGTCACTTTGCCAACACATGACAGGACTGGGGTGAAAGTCCATATTCAGTGCATGATAGAAGCTCTGAAGGCCAGAAAAGTCCCTGTTCTTTGAGATTTGAGATCTCTCACATCACTACTGCATAACTCATAACAGAGCCTTAATAAATACATAGAACCTCCATAGTTGACCGCCTGCTTACGTTGATCTAATTGTCATAGACTGGACATGTGTCACGTCTATGTATCAGTACAGTAAGCCTAGTTCCTTATGTTGACCACCACCATATGTTGACCAGCTTGGGATAGTCCTTTGGGTGGTCAACTTAAGAGGTTCTGCTGTACAATGTTGAAAGATTTCAGTAATGGGAAGAATTTTAAAGTGCTGGTTTAAAACTTGAGCAATGTCTGATTAATGACAGGTGGGGATGAGGGAAGGGAGAGCAGAGAGAGAAAGAATGAAGGAGGGGTGGGGAAAGGAAGAGCAGAGAGAGGGAAGGAGTGAGGGGGGTGGGGTCTTGGTGTGTGCCACACCTTTTGGGGGCAAAACACGATTGTAGGAGGGACTTTACCCAACAAATGAAATCAATGTAACATGGTTTCTTGTACCCTCAATGAATCCCCAACAATAAAAAAAAAAAAAAAAACTTGAGCAATGTCTGTATTCTAAAGTGGAAGTTTGGAGGAGACTTTTATTTAGGTCTAGGAGGGACGTTTCCTGGGTCTATTGTTCTTTTTGTTCTTGTTGTTGGTTTTTATTTGCAGTTTTCAGCCTGGGCTGGGTTTGAACCTGCCAACTCTGGCATATGGGGCTGGCGCCCTACTCCTTGAGCCACAGGGGCCGCCCTGGGTCTATTGTTCTTAAGGAAGGCTAACAGTGGAATGATCTGAGTTCATATGTGTCAGATGGAGATGGTAGGTGCTGATCAATGATATAACGCCATTATTAATATGATTTTTGATAATGGAAAAGGGGCAAAATGTTATTGTTTTGAATGTGTCCCACAAATTTCATGTGTTGGAAACTTAATCCCTAACTATGTTTGGGAGGTAATTAGGATTTGGTAAGGTCATCAGGGTGGGGGTCTCATGGAGGGCCTGGCAGCTGTATAAGAAGAGGAAGAGAAACCTGAGCTGACACTCGTGCTCTCTCCTCCTCACCATGTGATGTCCTCTACTGTGTTGTTATGCAGTGAGAATCCCTCACCAGATGCTGGTGCCATGCTCTTGGACTTCCCAGCCACTAAAACTGTGAGACGTAAATTTCTCTTCTTTAAAAATTACCTATTCTCAGGTATTCGGTCATAGTAGCAGAAAATAGATCAGACAAGGTGTCAGTTTTAAGCAGAGATTTTCTTTTTGATTATTTCTGCTTCCTATACCTGGAGGAGGTGGAAGTGAAGCAGTTGCAAAGGAGGAACTGGACCCTGGCAACACAGCGGTAGGCTGGGGATAGAAAACAGATGGCGTGGGAGGACCTTAACTGAAGGGGTGTGGCCAATGGATGCCACTAGCTGAGATGATACATGCCCAGCCATAAGTTTCCTTTTTCTGCAGAACAGTTCTATGTGTTGACTTTATCCCTTGTAAAGTCCATTAAACATGACAGCTTTCCCTTCCATCCTTTGAGAAATAAGACAAAGGGCTTTGTGCTTTGGGTGGGAGAGGCAGAGTTTAGAGAGAGGGATGGTCAGCAGAGCAATGGCTAAGAAACAGCCAGAAGTGAATGGCAGAGAAGCCTTGAGATACAGGAATGCAAGAGGAAGACAAGACAACCAGAATGAAAGTGTGCAAAAGAGAAGCCATGTCCCCCGCCTACCCTAGAGGAGACTCAGAGATGGTTAGGGAGGAAATTAGACTGAGCACCTGCCAAACAGGGTGGGTGTTTCAGATGACTCATATGGGCTTTAAATAGAAGTCTTTCCATGGCCACCATACACACTCCACAAGCACACACGCACGAGCACATTGAAAGCTGAAGGAGCTGGGAAGGATCCAGGTTAGCCTTGTTAAGTGCATGAACTTTCACATATCCTGCGTCCTAGAAAACTAATGTGGGTAAGCAGCACATGATATTACCTCACACTCACGCTGTCTCTGTAGAAGATGGGGGATGGTAAGGAAGCGTAAGTGAAGGGAAATGAAACCATAGAAGTGACAGAACTGCAACTAAGGGAAAAAGTATTTCTGCAAGCCACATGTAAATGTGCACCTTTTTGCAAGTATGACCTTGTCCCTCCTGAAGATTTTAGACATCTGAAAGGGGACCTGTGCTGTAGCAGGTCCAGAGAGATCATTGTTTCAGCCAGGGGAACTCAGATTCTGTTGACATTCACTTTTGTAAAGAATGCTATAGGACAGCCGGGTGCAGGGGCTCACGCCTGTAATCCCAGCACTCTGGGAGGCTGAGGCGGCCGGACTGCCTGAGCTCACAGGTTTGAGACCAGCCTGAGCCAGAGCAAGACCTCGTCTCTAAAGATAGCCTGGCATTGTGGTGGGTGCCTGTAGTCCCAGCTACTGTACTGGGGAGGCTGAGGCAAGAGAATCACTTGAGCCCAAGAGTTTGAGGTTGCTGTGAGCTGTGATGCCACAGCACTCTACCAAGGGCAACATAGTGAGACTCTGTCTAAAAAAAAAAAAAGAAAAGAATGCGGTAGGAACCTGAATCACAAAAGCAGTCTCTAATTATTTTCTTGTATGCAATGAAATAGTTGTGTTTATGGATTTGATATAATCTACTGCCTATTAAAAGAAGTAAAATGTTAGTACACAATAAGTAACTCTAGTCATAATGGGCAGCTAGATGTTTCTGAAAGAACCATTAGCAATAAAACAAAAACACCACAAATATTTACATGATAATAATTAAACTTTGGATTGAGATAAATTCATGTTTGTTTTAGTTATTATTTTGCTTCAGATCCTGCCAAAAGGTAATTACTCTAAAGGTAAACTTTACATTCTAAAGAGACCTACTTTTTACCCCCAATACATTGTTCAATAAACTGAAATTGCTTTTTGTGCAACTAGCTCTCTGAGGAATGAATATAGCACTAGTGCTTCTAAGAGGGTAACAATAACTCCTGGGTATATCTTTGTTTTTAAATTTTTACATATACATGTGTTTATTAGGTTTCTACTTTTTGCCTTCACAGAATTAAAAAGGTTGTAAATTTAATAACAATAACAATGTTTAAGATAAGGACTAGAAACAAAAACCTCATAAAGAATGAACAAAGATAAACACATGCAGAAAAGAAATCAGATGATTACTGCATCAAAATATTAAGCAATATTAATAATAATAATGCAAAGAAAATAGCATTCATATTGTCAAATAAGAGTATGTTTATTATAGAATTCTTGGACTCCTGGGTATATCTTAATGTTTCCAAAAATTTAACTGAAGATAAAAATCATCCACTGAAGTGAAATATTTCAATATATGATTATGGCAAGGTACTGACACCTATAATCCTAGCATTCTGGGAGGCTGAGGCAGGAGGATCCCTTGAGGTCAGGAGTTTGAGACCAGCCTGAGCAAAAATGAGATCCCATGTCTACAAAAAAATAGAAAAATTAGCCAGGTGTAATGGCAGGTGATTATAGCCCAAGCCAGCTTGGTATAGGCTGAAGTTGGAGGATTGCCTGAGCCCAGGAGTTTAATAATGGAGTGAGAGAAGAGAGAGCAAGATGGGGGCCGAGTAACAGCTTCTTTGCAACCAGGCGTGGTGAGATTGGGGAGAGAAGACTCCAGGCATCTCTGGCTTGTGGGCTCTGCCCAGAAACATCCATTTGGGGACACAGAGAGACAGCGAGAGACTTCTGGACCCCAGGAGGATGACAAAAACAGTGGAGAATGGGGCAGCACCTGTGGCTCATTGAGTAGGGTGCCGGCCTCATATACCGAAGGTGGTGGGTTCAAACCCGGCCTCGACTGAACTGCAAAACAGAAAAATAGCCGAGTATTGTGGTGGGTGCCTGTAGTCCCAGCTACTTGGGAGGCTGAGGCAAGAGAATCGACTAAGCCCAAGAGTTGGAGGTTGCTGTGAGCTGTGTGATGCTACAGCACTCTACCAAGGGTGATAAAGTGAGACTCTGTCTCTACAAAAAAAAAACAGTGGAGAATGGGCAAGTGGTTGCATTCGTTTAGTTTGAGGCCATGGCTGCCACAGCAGTAGCTACAATAGCAGCGAGATTGCAAACAGGGAAGGCCTTCCCTGTCGGCTGTTTTGTTTTTTTTGGACTTGGGCACTCAGTTGAACTACCTTGGGAGAACTTGGGTGAGAGTGTGGATGACTTTAAGTATCGTCTAGGGCCCCAGATTGAGCCGCTGAGCTCAAACGGAGCTAGTATTGTTCTGCTGTGGGCCATGCACAACCATTGTGGGAGAACTGTCCCTGCAGGCTCTGCCCTCAAGGTAGCAGAGCAGGGCTCAGGCTCGGAGAACTTGGATGAGTGATCTAGTGACTGAGCAGCACCAAAGGCTGGAACTGAGATGGTGGGGGAAGAGCAGAGATTTCAGTGTTTGGCAGTAGCAGGGCTGCCTTGCAGCCTTGGCCCTCAGGGGCATAGAGTGAGACTTGTTTTGGTGCACTGTATAAGAGGGCAGCCACTTCAGGAGAGATCACAGTGACAAGTGCTTTCTTGGGAAACCTTCTCCTTAGCCAGTGTTAATGATTTAAAATGTCTTTTAAGCGGGCTAAGGAGAAATTTAGGCTCTCAACCCTGTGGAGTTTGATATATCAGCAGAGGCCTCCAATCTCCATCTCATACAGCTGTTATCTGAATTGTGATAACATCTCATAGCCCAGAAGATCACCTGTTGCCCAGACAATATTCAGCAAGATATATATACTGCTTTGTTTTTGGTTTGGGGTTTTATTATTACTATTATTTATTTAAATATTTTCCCTCCACATTTTTCTTTTTTCTTCTCCTTTCTTTCTCCATTTTTATATTTTAAATATAATTTTCCATTTTTGCCTTCTTTAATAATAAGAACTTCATTTTTGCTAGAATTTCTGCCCCTCCAACTCCTGGGCTCATGTGATTCTCCTGCCTCTGTCTCCTAAGTAGCTGGGACTACAGGTGCCTATCACAATGCCCAGCTGTTTTTTGGTTGTAGCCATTTTTGTTGTTTGGATGGCCCAGGTTGGCTTCGAACCCGCCAACTCTTGTGTATGTGGCTGGCACCTTAGTCACTTGAGCCACAGGCACCAAGCCTTTTTTCCCATTTTTAAAATCATTTTTCCCTTCTTGCTCTTCAATCTTCTCATCAAAACCTTAGGCCAGAAGCATGGAAACTTAAAGAGCAAGAGGAAGTGAAAGGAAAATTAGGGCAAGGAAACAGATACGAGAAAATACTCATGAGGAAGAATCAGCAGAAAAATCCTGGCAACATGAAAAACCAGTCCAGAGCAACACCCCCAAGGGACCATAAGGTAGCTATTGCAGAGGATTCCATCTATAAAGAAATGTTAGAAATGACAGAAGGGGAATTTAAAATACAGATGATAAAAACAATGAAGGAAATTGCTGAGAAAGTGGAAAATAAGATAAAAACAATGAAGGAAATTGCTGAGAACGTGGAAAATAACCAAAAGGAAATCCAAAAACAGAATCAAATAAGAGATGAATGATATGAGGAATATAGCAAGGATGTAACAGAGCTGAAGGAATTGAAGCAGTCAATTAAGGAACTTAATGTTGCAATAGAAATTATCAACCACACATTAGATGATGCAGAAGAAAGAATCTCAGAGGTGGGGAACAAAGCTCTTGAGATAACTCAGATAGTTAAGGAGGCAGAAAAGAAGGGAGAGAAAGCAGAATGTTCACTGACAGAATTATAGGACTTTATGAAGTGTTCAAATATACAAGTTATAGGTATCCCAGAAGGGGAAGAAGAATGCCCCAGAGGAATGGAAGCTGTACTAGAAAATATTATAAATGAAAATTTCCCAAATATCACCAAAGATTCTGGCACACTCCGTTCAGAGGGATATTAGACCCCTGGTCACTTCAACTGTACTAGAGCTTCTCCAAGACACATTGTGATGAACCTGTCCAAAGTCAAGACAAAAGAAAAGATTCTTCAAGCTGCCAGGAGTAAGCGCCAATTGACCTACAGTGGCAAATCCATCAGGGTGACTGCAGACTTCTCGAATGAAAACTTTCAAGCCAGAAGACAATGGTCATCTACATTTAATCTACTTAAACCGAATAATATCCGGCCCAGAAATCTATATCCTACTAAGCTAAGCTTTAAAATTGATGAAGAAATCAAATCTTTTTTTTTTTTCTAGAGACAGAGTCTCACTTTGTTGGCCTTGGTAGTGTGCCATGGCATCACAGCTCACAGAAACCTCCAACTCCTGGGCTTAGGCGATTCTCTTGCCTCAGCCTCCCTAGTAGCTGGGACTACAGGCACCCGCCATACTGCCCAGCTATTTTTTTGTGGCAGTTTGGTGGGGGCTGGGTTCAAACCCTCCACCCTTGGTATAGGGGGCCAGAACCTTACTCACTGAACCACAGGTGCCACCTAGAAATAAAATCTTTTAATGATATGCAAACATTGAGGAAATTTGCCAACACGACCAGCTCTACAGGGAATACTTCAACCTGTTCTACACACTGACCATCACAATGGACCACCAGCAAAGTAAGCACCCATAAATTAAAGGACAGAACCTAGCTTCCACAAAGATGCAAAAGATAAAACTAAGCAATGGACTTTCATATAATAAGATGAATAAAATGCTACCACATTTATCAATTATCTCAATAAATGTTAATGGTTTGAATTCCTCATTGAAGATGTATAGATTAGCTGATTGGATTAAAAAACACAAGCCATCCATTTTCTGTCTGCAGGAAACACACCTAGTCTCAAAAGACAAATTAAAACTTAGAGTTAAGGGTTGGAAGACAATTTTTCAGGCAAATGGAATTCAGAGGGGCTGCAATCTTATTTTCAGATATGTGTGGATTTAAAGCAACTAAAATCAAAAAAGGTAAAGATGATCAATTCATATTGGTCAAGGGAAAAATACAACAATAAGACATTTCAGCTTCAGCGCCTGTGGCTCAATAGGCTAAGGCGCCAGCCATGTACACATGCGCTAGTGGGTTCAAATCCAGCCTGGGCCCGCCAAACAACAATGACGGCTGCAACCAAAAAATGTCTGGGCATTGTGGCAGGCGCCTGTAGTCCCAGCTGCTTGGGAGGTGGAGGCAGGAGACTTGCTTGAGCCCAGGAATCGGAGGTTGCTGTGAGCATGTAATGCCATAGCACTCTATCCAGGGTGACAGCTTGAGGCTCTGTCTCAAAAAAAAAAAAAAAAAGAAAGAAAAGAAAAAAAAAAAGACATTTCAATTTTAAATATTAATGCACCCAACTTAAATGCTCCCAGATTCTTGAAACAGACCTTAATTAGTCCAAACAATATTATGTCCTATAACATCATAATAACAGGGGACTTTTACACTCCTCTTAAAGAGCTAGATAGATCCTCTAAACAGAAATTAAACAAAGATAAAAGGGACTTAAATGAGACCTTAGAACAATTGAGCTTGATAGACATATATAGAACACTCCATCCCAAAGCTAAAGAATATACATTCTTCTCATCAGCTGATGGAACATTGTCCAAAATTGAGCATATCCTAGACACAAAACAAACCTCAACAGAATCAAAAAAAATTGAAATTTTACCTTGTTTCTTCTCAGACCACAGGGCACTAACAGTGGAACTCAACTCCCACAAAAACATTCAACCCCACACAAAGGAATGGAAATTAAACAACCTTCTGTTGAATGACAGTTGGGTGCAGGAAGAAATAAAAGAGGAAATCATTAACTTCCTTGAGCAGAACAACAATGAAGACGCAAGCTACCAAAACCTGTGGGATACTGCAAAAGCAGTTCTAAGAGGAAAATTCAATGCTTTAGATGCCTACATTCGAAAAACAGAAAGAGAGCACATCAATAAACTCACAAGCCATCTTAGGGAATTGGAAAAAGAAGAACAATCTAAGCATAAACCCAGCAGAAGAAAAGAAATATCCAAAATTATATCAGAGATTAATGAAATTGAAAACAAAAGAATCATTCAGAAAATTAATGAAACAAGAGGTTGGTTTTCGGAAAAAATAAATAAAATTGATAAACCTTTGGCCAGACTAACTAGAAATAAAAAAGTAAAATCTCTAGTAACCTCAATCAGAAATGGTAAAGGGGAAATAACAACTGATGCCACAGAGATTCAAGAGATCATCTCTGAATACTACAAGAAACTCTATGTCCAGGAATTTGACAATGTGAAGGAAATGGATCAATATTTGGAGTCACATCTCTTCCTAGACTTAGCCAGGAAGAAGTAGATCTCCTGAACAGACCAATTTCAAGCACTGAGATTAAAGAAACAATAAAAAATCTCCCAACAAAAAAATGCCCTGGTCAGGATGGTTTCATACCAGAATTCTATCAAACCTTCGAAGAAGAGCTTATTCCCATACTGCATAAATTATTCCAAAAAATTGAGGAGGAAGGAATCTTCCCCAACATGTTCTACAAAGCAAGTATCACCCTGATACCAAAACCAGGAAAAGACCCAACTAAACAGGAGAACTTCTGACCAATTTCACTAATGAATACAGATACAAAAATTCTCAACAAAATCCTAGACAATAGATTACAGTTTATCATCAAAAAAGTCATACATCATGATCAAGTAGGTTTCATTCCAGGGATTCAAAGCTGGTTTAACATACGCAAGTCCATAAACCTTATCCACCATATCAACAGAAGCAAAAACAAAGACTGTATGATCCTCTCAATAGATGCAGAAAAAGCATTTGATAAAATCTGGCATCCTTTTCTAATTAGAACACTGAAGAGTATAGACATAGGTGGCATATTTCTTTTTTTTTTTTTTTTTTTTTTTTTTGAGACAGAGTCTCAAGCTATCACCCTGGATAGAGTGTTGTGGCATCACAGCTCACAGCAACCTCCAATTCCTGGGCTCAAGCGAGTCTTCTGCCTCTGCCTCCCAAGTAGCTGGGACTACAGGCGCACGCCACAACGCCCGGCCATTTTTTGGTTGCAGCCGTCATTGTTGTGTGGTGGGCCCGGGCTGGATATGAACCCGCCAGCTCAGGTGTACGTGGCTGGCGCCTTAGCCCACTGAGCCACAGGCATTGAGCCTAAAATAGGACTTTTAATAATTGCCAGAGAAAATTTGATAGAAACCACTACCTATAC
>CAUYRH010101679.1:0-30283 GCA_963574655.1 Perodicticus potto | reverse complement strand
GCTCTTGCCAAGATCACTAATGACTTCTCATGTACAAAACCTGTGTTCAATTCTAAGTCTCCATTTTATTTGAACTTCTTGGCCTTTGGCACAAATAATTTCTGAAAGACTTTCTTGACCTGGACCACCATAGGCCCATTTGGCCATGTGCCTACATGATTTTTCCACTTAGTTGATATGTCCAAAGCTGAACTCCTCAAAGTCTAGTCCTCTGCTCTCTTCCCTACTTCAGTTAGCAGCTCCCTGATTCATCTTATAACTTACGTCACAAACTTTGGTGTCATCCTCTTTCATAGATCTTTATCATCTTTTCATATGCATTTATCCTAACAAAATGTTTTTAAAATCTAATCTTTTGCTATCACCTTCTCCATTTTTTTTATTCTAGCCAACTTCATCATTTTTGGATTCCTGCAATACTCTCCTTTTTCCTTATTGTTACCTACCTCCACCCATCCCATCTATTTTCACAACCAGCATGATGACATTTCACTTTCTGATTCAAAACTCTTCCCATTTTGTAATAAAATTCAAGTTCTAACAATGACCAGAATGCCCTCTGTGATCTGACACCCATTTACCATTCTGCCCTAATTTCTACCACTCTTATTGCTCATTTAATTTCAGCAGCTCTTCCTCAAACACACCATGCTCACTCCTGTCTCAAAGGCTTTGCATTTGTTGTTGTTTCTGCTGGAATGCTCTCCACTCAAATAGTCACAGGGCCTACCCTCTCACTTCATTTGGATCCCTGCTCAAACATCACTTTCCTGTCTAAAATAGCAGCCACTCATCACTATCCCCTTAGCAGTTTTAATTGCATAGTTAATGCTTGACATCGTATTATACTTTTTAATAACTTTGCTTAATGATTGTTTCTTCTTCCCATTAAACACAAGCTCCATGACAGCAGGGATTTTATTTTGTTCCCTGTGTCATCAGTGCCCAGAACAGGGGCTGGCAACAGAGTAGGTGCTGCACAAGACGGTATGAAATGAATAGATGAAGGAATTTCCAGAGTACTAGAAATGGTGGCAGTGAAATATTAATTATGTTCAAAGTACCAAAGAAAAAATAAGTGCCTTCATTCAGCACACCTATTTTGAGTATCTCTTTGTATCTGACGTTGTGCTGAGTGCTTAGGATATTAAGACATGTAAAAAGTAAGTTCTGTCTTTGGTGTTCTCATAGATTCCAAGTGATAAACGTGGAAACTTACACACCAGTCACCTCAGAAACAGAGACATAAGAGTGCTCATGATGTATTAATCAACCCACAATCATCCAGGATGAAATCAGATATCTTATCTCGCCCTCAGATGAAAGCAATACCTCTGGGAGCTGGAAATTCTGTGATTGCATTTGGAATAGAGGCAGTTTCAAAAAGTGAAGGAGTTGAATCATTATTTAGGTTGTTTGCACAATGTAGACAATCTTAAACTTTTGTTTACAATAATTTTCTTAGAAATACATTAATCCACATGATTGACTTGTCAATTTATTTTGCTTTTGTAGAAAAATAAAATAGCAGCCAAGGTCTTCATGTAAAATAATGTTCCATTGGTCAAACAAATGGCCAGAGAAAAGGCTTCAATATGAGGACAGTTTATATACAGGATTTTGCCATGTAAAATGTGCTCCTGTGTATGATTGATGCACACCCATGTTTTGGCCCCAGACTTTCAGGAGAACGCTCCTTGAGAAGGTGGCCAACTCTCGGACGGGAGTCTCGCATCTAGGAAGGGCTAGTGCTCCCCTGATAAATGTGCGGATGGCACTACCCTCCCTCCGCTGCCTGCTCTGTGATGGCTGCTCCTTCCCTCTCTCCCAGAAGCCCTTCCCTCGTACACGTGTGGCCAGTGGGGTAGGAGCTTTTGAGACCACTGGACCCGCAGGCAGCCTGGTTCATCTCTGGGGCCCCCTTAGGGCTCCTGGACCCCTCTGCTCGGCCAAGCCTCCAGCCTCAGCCCTGGCCCTACACGGCTTTGGCCCTCCTCACCAGTCCTGCCCATCCACTCCCCTGATCACTGCCTTACTTGCTCAGCTCCCACCACATCCCTGATCCCCCCGGCGGCCCCAGGAGGCCCACCGGCTCCCGCACTCCCGAAGTATACTACCTGTATATAATCAGCATCCTTATTTTTTTCTCAAATATTTGGGCAAAAAAGTACACCTTATACATGGCAAAATACTGTAACTGACATACCTTCTAACACAATGAAGTTTATAATACTGACTAAGAATTATAGGTATATAGTACTGGTATAGGGAAAAAGAGAGGGAAACAGGATGTAGGGAGAAACAAAAAGCCTGGAATAAGGGGTAGCAGCTGGGATCTGACCAGGCTCTCTCAGCTCAGAGCCAGAGGTGAGGGGACGCCATGGCAAATCAGAGCATAACTCCCCCCCCCCCCGACAAACAGAATATATCAGCACAGATGCAAAACGGAGGGGTATTTTTGTAAACTCAGGAAATTAGTGACTCTTGCAGCACATTTTTTACATGCGTTGGTCCCTCTCGTGGCCAGTTTAATTCGGGAGATAGCAGCGTGTGACTGACTTGGAAGATAAATGGCAAATTACCCTGGCTGGAGTGAGGGACTAGGAACAGAGGGAAAGGCAAAAAATGAAAGTTTTAACCTGATTTATAGCTGAGCAGATTGCAATTTATGCTTTGTGATTTCAAGCAACCTCTGTGATTCCTGATTTCATCAGCACCTTGAACCTCCCAATCATTAACCCCAAGTCCAAACCTCTGGGGGAAAGAATAACAGGACCCTAAAGAGGCAACGACTAGAAGGAAAACGTTTATGATGCTGCTTATTTTTTTCTTACTTCTTTCAACTTATTAAGAAACTATAGAGAAAAATTGGTCTCATCTCTGTTTATTTTCCAACTCCTACAGTTTTGGAATGTGGTTTTAAACAAACTATTAATTTTAACACAATTATATTTCAATACAGTATTCTTGATTTCCTATGGATTTGTTACAGTGGGGGCGTTACTTAAATTAAAAATAGTCTTGTGACACCATTTGACATACTTTATAATAGACTAAATTATATGATACGATGCAAACAGTGAGAAAGATCTCAAAAGTAATTTATCTGCTCCACATTTGAATCCCTTTTGCAAATCTTGGCACATAATCAGCCATTCCTGTGGTAAGGAGAGATTTGCTTCCTCAAATGGCAATTCATTTCATTTTTTGGACAACTTTGAATTTTACATAGTTCTTTCTTGAACTGAGCAAAATTTATTTGGATCTTCACCTAAAATTCTATTTCATTAGGCAGAAAGTACTAACATCACCTTAGGTACTTTCTCTGACATTTCCTTCTTTTCTCTTTCTTCTACCATATTCTTTTTTTTCTGTGACAGAGTCTCACTCTGTTGCCCTGAGTAGAGTGCTGTGGTATTATAGTTCACAACACCCCCAAACTCTCAGACTCAAGAGATCCTCTAGCCTCCGCCTCTGGAGTAGCTGGGACTACAGGTGCCCTGCTATGGTGGCCCATTAATTTTTCCATTTTTTAGTAGAGATGGGGTCTAGCTCTTGCTCAGGCTGGTCTGGAACTCCTGAGCTCAAGCAATCCACCTGCCTTGGCCTCCTAAAGTGCTAGGATTATAGACATGAGCCACTGAGCCCAGCCAATTTTCTGTTTTTCTTTTTTGTTTGTTGTTATTTTATATACACGACTGAGGTAAAGAGAAAAACAAAATTGAAATTTTAGGCAATTTAGTTACATATCAAAAACCATAAAATTATACCCAAAGAGTTACTGTGGATAAAGCCTTAAATTTTTTTTAAAAATTACATGTCAGAAGAATATGTTCCAGCTCCATCTCAAGTGAAAATTACTAAAAGTAGAATATAAATGTCTTCATATAGTAATTTAAAGGCCATGAAGGCTATGTTAAATAGTTTAATGAAAATATTTTAGATTGTATATAAAGTCAGCACATTGTGCCCCATTATTGCACCAATGTACACAATTATGATTTAGTAAAAATTAAAAAAAAAAACAAGAGATGAACTTTTGCCTTTTATAAAGAAGCAGGATTCTACATTGCAAATAATTGGCACCTCTCATCAACATTAGTGCAATGGTAATTGATACTAGTTACAGATACCTGGTGTGATAGAAAAGGCAGTGAGAAGAGTTAGTAAATAGCAGATTCACAAATGTTTGTTAGCTGTACCACATAAAGGGAACTCACTAATATTTTTAAATATCTAACCCTGCTTTAAAAATGTTTAAAAGTACTTCTGTCTCTTTCATAGATAATTGGAGCAAGTCTTTAATAAGTTGTTATGGCCTTTCTTTTTCTTTTTGTGTCTTCAAATGTAACAGCATTTACCTGTAGAATCGTAGAATGCCTTTATTTATATAATGGGAAACCAATGCTTTATATCCACTTACATAATTATCCTTTCCACAAGCCTTTTTCTTGTAGAAAAATAGGACAGTGAAAGAAGACCCCCAGGAAGAAGAGAGAACAAGTCGGAATAAACAAAGAAACAGACAAATGCCAAGAGAAATAACTTTTCCATAAATTCCTTTTCATAAATACTTTTCTCTGTCTGAAAACTGTACAACGTCAAGGTGGCTGTCTGGATTCTTTGCTTGAATTCCTCAGAAAGTGGGGTTTGGGGGAAGCCTGTGGTCAAGTGTTATTGGCAAAAAAAAGTTATTATAAATCAAGTTATTGCTTAATAAAATAGCTTAGTTAATTTAGTATTTCAACATATAGTTTTCTTATAAATCCAAAAGAAGTAAAGTTTTATAATATTTTATTAAATGTGCTTTTAAAATAATTTCAGTCATGGTTGGGCTGTATTAAAGATAATATATGGATATATATAGCCTTACCTGCCGAGATTATGGTATTCAGGCACGTAAAATGGTAGACTTCGTATGATGGGAGATTAAGTAAATTAATTACAAGGTAAAATTCCTTAATTTGCATGTTTTAGAAAGAAGAAAAATCCTTAGTAAAAACAAGACGGTAATGTAACTTTTCAGATATTCACTTCAAAGTACAGAAAAATTTGGAAATGTTGGACCATCTTCCTAAGGAATTACTATTGCCACCTTTTCAGGTTTAGGAATTATATTTTAAGATAAAGTATATAGAATTAGACAGAGAAAAGCAGATTCCAGCTGTGATTTTATGTTTCCTGCAGCTGTGGCCCACCTGCCCTGAGCATCAGTAATTTGGATGCTGGACATTCTTGGCTCAGGAATATACTTGTTGGAAAATGTTAAAGCAATTAGCAGAGGCAATCCTGAATAAGAAGACCCGGGAGAATAATGTCAGTGAGGCTGTTGAATAAAACATTATCATCTTAAAATTTTTGCTTATTTCCTCTGTATAATATTAATAAAACTAAAAGAATGTGCTCAATTGGGCCTACAGTGAGCTATTTTTAGTCCCTCAATTAAGGTCTTTTCCAATAGTTATTATCATTAGCATTTCCAGAGCAATAGACACTTTTAATACAAGTGATCTGTAACAATTTTTGAGAGTTTCTCTTCTCTGTCGTGTTATGAGGCAAAAATTTATCTAGATAAGATTTACACGAAAATACAGCCAATTATATGGAGCGTACATTTTATGTTGAAATCATCCACAGTTAGCTTTGCCACAAGCTAGCATAGGTTGCAAATCTAAGCTAAATCAAGAGAAAGGTGATTAATTTATGCAAGGTCACATCTGGAGTAAACCAAAGACGGAGGCCTAACCCTCTATCTCTTTTATCTGAGGTCTTATGCTCCCCTCCCCAGTAATATCATAAAGACTCAGAATCCAGCTGGCAATAAAACCATGATGTGACTATACGCCATTATGTGTAGATATCGCATCAGAACAGCCAGATGTCATTGGCCTTCACAATGCCCGGCAGCCATGAACACTACTGGAAGTGAGGTCCAATCCTCGAAGGCAAAGCCTCAACTTCAAGGTCAGATATTGCCCGAGTGAGGGCTGACCTTTAGTAAGCTATTTAGATAGTTTGTGTCAGTCCACTTAGATTGTTACAAAGTCCACGCTGCTTTTATGATTGCATTTTTAACAAAAAGTTGAAGTAGAAGCAATAATCAACGTATGTACATGCTAGTGGCTCTTTAAATGTCAAGCTCATTCATTAGGAAGGAAATTAAAATTGATAACTGTGACTGTTAAAAAATCTCGAAGACGATTTCCTCCAAGCACGCAGAACTTTATTGTCTTCAGTTACTTCTCAGAAGCTTCAGGTGCTATTACCCGAATCAGGGGCTCTCCTGAAAGGTCTGCTTTGGTTCTCTCATTTTTCTTATTTTGGGTTTATAGTAAATATTTGCTCATATAAATATAATAAATCTTTTATCTCGTTCAACTATGTTTTTACTTTAATGAGAGAGGCAGATTTGGAGACTAAGAATTGTACAGTGGCAATTTCTATTAGTTTGGATACATGATGTCCCATTTGGGAGATGGGTTAAAGGTCCGTCTGACCGGCGCCTGTGGCTCAGTGAGTAGGACGCCAGCCCCCTATGCCAGAGGTGGCGGGTTCAAACCCAGCCCCGGCCAAAAACCGCAAAAAAAAAAAAAAAAAATTCTTTCTCTATTGTTGTAAAAAGGCTTAATGTGATCTATGTTAAAATGCTTTTGGAGGAAAGGAAGGAAAATAAGTCAATATAGTATACTTAAGCCCACAAGCATCTGAAGAAATCTGAATTCTACAAGTTGGTATTTCCCAGGTGGCATAATATAGTTTCCAAATATATATTCTATATCCCAAACCTTAAATTCTTACTCTCCATTATTATTTGTCATATTGTCTTATGCTTCTTTACACCTTTTATTGAACAAACGGAGAAAATCTTTCAGTCTGACGGAGCATTACCCAACCCACTCAGAGAGTAGTGGAGGACTGTCGTTCCCGAGGGTTTAAGGCCCCCCGACAGGAGCCCAGGATCCGTCCTCACCTGTTTTAGAGCCACTGCAGCACATCCAAGCTTCTGACGTTACTGAACACACGGGGCTGTCAGTACCCCAGGGATGGCCACTGTTCCAAGGTATTTCCCCACTCTCCTGGCTATCAGTCACACCCAGCACTGTGAACCACGCAAGGGAAATCCCTGTGCACCCATGGCTCCCTCAAATCCCAGCGTCCTCATCCATTTTTTTTTTTTTTTTGTGACAGAATCTCCCTTTGTACCCTGGGTAGAGTGTGGTGGCTTCATCATAGCTGGGGCTACAGGCACCCACCACAATGCCCTGCTAATTCCCTGCTAATTTTTCTATGTTTAGTACAGACTGGGTTAGCTCTTGCTCAGGCTAGTCTTGAACTCTGGAGCTCAAGCAATTCTCCTGCATTGGCCTCCCAGAGTGCTAGGATTGTAGGTGTGAGCCATTACACCTGGCCTTCTCATGCTTTTGTCTTTGAACTCGTATCTATGTCCTTACATTACTCTTTTTTTTTCAATGTGAAAATAAGATGGGGCATATGAAGTAAGCATGGATGTTCATGTTACGTGTCTTCTGTACAGAATAACCTGCCAAGCACAGTTAGAATATAGACCTCCTAGAATAGGTGGATTTTACCGTGACCAGCCGGTAGGAAAATTTAGAGACCTTGGTCTCAGGTCCTCAGATAATAGATCATTAAGTAAGTAAATATTCATTCAGAAATGATGTTGAAATTTGATAACATTTTTCTCATATGTTACTTTCTTAATTTTTTTTATTTGTGTGTACTTCTGGGACTCAAGTGCTATTTTGCCACTTTTTTTTTTTTTCAGTCTTCAACCAGGGCTGGGCTAGAACCCCCCACCCCCCACCACCGGCATATGGGGCCGGCACCCGCCTCCTTTGAGCCACAGGCGCCCCCCTTACATTACTCTTTATTCAAGGTTCCCACTAGCTTCACTCATGACACCAGTTCACTATGAGAAAATGGACTCCTGTTTTGGCTTAATAATTGGGAATCCCTATCTTCCGTCACTGTCTGGCCTGGGACTAAACTTCAACCTCCCTGAAACCCAAAAGAGTAGATACATTTTCCCAGTGCTGAATGCCTGACATTCAACTTCTATTGCCTAAGATTCTTTTTAGTATTTAATACACTGTTAAATATTCACAAAATCATAAAACATCTAGAAATTACTATTATGGGTGAGTTAAGCAAGATGTTTACATCTTACTAAGTCTACATGGTCTAGACTATAATATCCTTGAAGTAAGGAACTGCAGCCTTTATTGTTTTACACTTCAGAGCTAAGCATAGTTAATGCTATGCGTGAAGGTATGAATAAATTAACTCCCTCACATGATAGGCTAAATCATGGCTCTCGAAAGATGTTCATGCCCTAATCCCTGGAACCTGTGAATATATTACATTACATGGCAAAAGGGATTTGACAGATGTAATTAAAGTTATGGACTTTAGGAAGATTAACCTGGATTATTCAGGTCAGCTCAATCTAATCACAGATCTGTTAAAAGCAGAGAACTTCCTCCTCCTGGAGCCAAATAAATATAATGAAAGACAGAATAGGAACAAAGACAGGAGAAGTCAAAGATTCTGAATGTGAGAAGGATTTGCTGTAGGGGGTTCTATTCATGAATTAGAGAGAGGCCTCTAGGAGTCCAGGTGCCCTAACTGACAGGGAATTGGAGCTCTCAGTCCTACAACCTCAAGGAACTAAAATTTTGGCTAACAACATGAATGAGCTTAAAAATACATTCTTCTCTAGAGGCCCCTGTTAGAAATTCAGCCATACAGACACCTTGATTTTAGCCTGGCAAGACTTATGTTAGACTTCGGAACTATAGAAACTGCCGTTATACCTTGTACCCTTAAGCTTCTGGTTAATGTTTATAGCAGACACAGAAAGTCAATTCACTCCATTTCTGGTATGTGCTATTGCAATTCCTTAGTGTGTTTTTATGTCTTAAATCTATTCTCCAAATCTTCTTGGACAGCATGCCTAGGAGGAAACAATTTTCCCAGAGCAGGCTACATTCACCCACAGTTTCCTTCCTTTGACCATTCTCTTCACAGATGAAGGCTGGACTTCCCTAATTACTTGAAACTGGAATTCCCTAATTACACTCAACTTTTACAAACTCACTCCTTGATGCTTTTGTTCCAGCAGTCATCAACACTTAAATCACGTCAAAACCAGCAGTCTTCAAAATTTAAAGTACATCACAATAATCTGGGCCCAAACCCAGAGTTTCTGATTCAGTAAATATGACGTGGGACCAGAGAGTTTGCATTTCTAACAAGTTCTAAGATGGTGCTAATGCTTCTGGTTAGCTGAGCATACTTTGGAAACTACCCTACAGTAAAGTCAAATGATTCTTTTGTTCGTAAAATATTAATCTCTTTTACGTACTCCTGCTCCTTTTTAACCTATTTCCATATTAACATGCATCTGAGTATGTTCCCTTCTATTAACAGAATCTAAAGAAACAGAATAGATCATTTATATCAGCAATTTTTTTCCTGATGATAATATGGGTTATAGAAATTATTTAGAGACTACCTGTGTTAATATTTCTCAGTAGAGGCTCTGTATTTGCAGTGAGACAGTTCTTCACTGTATCAGATTTTATCTTATGTCCCATTTACTGAGGAACTTACTATCTCTGGCCCTTGTTCACTAAATGCTCCTAGCATTCAGCAGTCATTGTGATAACAACATCACCACGTATATATATTCAGATCTGTCTTTAGAGGGTGAGCAATACTAATTAAGAACTATAAATCTATGTTATACAAGTTTTCATGCTATCCTTTCCTGTGTTAGTAAGGATTTTAAAATTTTATTCTCATGTTTTATTCATAAATTCTGGTTGTTCTAAATATTTTAATTAATAGCATATATTACTGAATTAACTCCCTAAGGCCACAATCAAGACAAATATGTAGCTGATATCATGAAATGGCTTACTCAAAAATGCATTCCATCCTCTTTGAAGTGTGCAGAGGCTGGACAGCAAAGACCACATTTATCAGACACCCCGAGGTTTCCCTATATGATTTAATTTCCACCAGTGCGATGTGCCATCATGACCTGGAATTGGAAGAAAGACATATATCTGAAGAGGAACCAAGCAGAAAGTGTCCATTTCATTTGTGACTATTATAGTAATAGCCGTATGTTTTGGAGCCAGAAACTGTTAGCAACAGCTTCCTAATTTCTAGTCCATTTTCCGATTTCACAGGGTTCCATGGTTCTGGGTCATCAGACTCCTGAGTAGTCTGGTTCTACAACATGGCTCTAAGACTCTTACCTGGAAATGGTATGACTTTAGAACTCATTGTTCAAAGTTCAGTCATGAGTCAGTTTCTTTAGCATTCCCCCAAATTTTGGGAGCCACTTAATAGCCTCTTTGAGAAGTCCTCTTCTTTTTAACCTGAGTGGAGTCTTCCCTCTACACCTGAATTCCCCTCAATACAGAATACCATTAGAACTATATAATAGTCAACAGAATACTCATAGGTTGTTGTTTTAAAATCTTCATTCAGGGTACCTCAAAGATAATTATTCCCAAATCCATGAAGCGAATAGAAAAGTTGTAATAGGTGTTTAATATTCTTTTCTTGATAGTGACAAGTCAAGCATGTGAGAATAAAAATCTTATGTCTTAAATCTATCGACTTTCAATGGGGTTGATATTATAAATAATAATCTTGACTTTCAATGGATTTGGTATTATAAATAGACAAAATAGTTTTCAGCTTTGTAAATTTCCTTCTCTTTCTTCTCACTCTACTTGAAGCTGTCCAAGTGGAAGAAAGCCTATCATTAAAGAATGATCGATTTGGCCTTCTTTAGGCCTTTCAGTCACAATGCATTTCTGAATATAATTTAGAGACAACTCAGATAGAATTGACCACTTTTTATTAGTGCCTCATAGTATTTAAGAATATGGGAGAAAAAGTTAGATTCCATGTCCAGCTTGGTAGGGATGCTGAACCAAGTCACTAAAAGTGAAGTAATGGGGAACGCTTAGCCAGTCCTATCGCTTCAGCCTGAAGCAGGCTTACACCAACACAGGCACAGTCCCAAACCCTCGCCCTGTGAGTGCAGAGAAGCTCAGGTGAGGATGTTGAACATTCCAAATGTTTTAACCCTGGCTTATCCACCAAACTTACATAGATTTCAACGAGGAGGGTTGAATGATATGATCTGTAATGATATCTGGTTTTCTTTTATAAACCCCAACTCAAAGTCTAAGGTTTATAGGGAACCAGTATCAGGACAGCATTAAATTATACAATGCTTAACTTTGTTACTTTTACAGTTTTTCTATGATGTTCTTATGTTTAAATTATTCTTTTTAAAAAATTTATTCACTTAAAATGCATACATGTGCCAGGCACACTGGATCACGCCTGTAATCCTAGCACTCTGGGAGCCGGAGTGCTGGAGCTCAGGCATTTGAGACCAGCCTGAGTAAGAGCGATACCCCGACTCTACTAAAAATAGACAAATTAGCTGTGTCATCATGGTACACGTCTGGAGTCCCAGCTGCTCAGGAGGCTGAGGCGAGAGGATTGCTCAAGCACAGACTAGGCACTATGACACCGTAGCACTCTACTCAGGGTGACAGAGGAGACTCTATCTCAAAAAATGAATAAAATTTAAAAAAAATAAAATAAAACGAGTACCTCTGCTTCTAACTTCCCTTTTTCTTATTTTTATACACACAACACACATATTCAGATGTGCACACGGGAAACCTTTGTGTGTACGAGAGATCACTGCAAGCTTGGGGCTTGGAAAGTACTTTGCTGCAAACCAACTAGACTAGATAGGAAATATAATGTTCTTAAAATCTCTTCAGGCATTTCCGGCCGCAGCCTTCAGCTTCCTGCCATTCTATTCAGCTTCCCAGTCGACTCTTACGCTGCTGGTTCCCCTTTATCTTTTCTTCAGTGGTCCTTGCCTTCTCTTCCTCACTCAGAGGCAAAGCAAACAAATAAAAATACTCCTCCATTTTCTTATATACTCAGTTCTCTTTGTTCCCTACCTCCCCGTTCAGTGACTTTTTGCATATTCTGAGAATTTATCGCAGAATTCCAAGATCTCCGTCTCACATTCTTTCGTAACCTGGGGAGGGGGAGGCCGGGGGTGGAGCAGCGTGTGGAAGATTGGAGGAGAATGTCGGATTTCCCCAGTTCCATAAAGATTTATGATATTGGATATGATATTGGTTATTGATATTGGAATCATATAAATCAATTTTAATTGTACAGTGAGACAGAAGAGGAAGATATAACTAAGGGTTTTATTTGACAGGAACCTGCAAATTCACTTCAGTTGGTATTGGAAGACAATGATTTTTTCCTTCTTGCGTCTTCCCATAAGCAGCTCAAATCAAATCCTTGTATCTCTCAATGTAAATGCTTTCAACACATATTTCCATATCAAATGACTTCTATCAATACTTTAATTTATTATTCTAACGCACTAATGCTATTTCTTTGCTTTCTAAGATTTTGCTTGTATTCTACCTCTTCCTTCAGCATTTCTATTGCTGCCCTGCAATTTCTTGTGACTTACGTTGGTGCCAAAATCATTTTCTACTTCCCAGTCCCACAGCTTGACAGTACGTCCTTCTTTTTCACTTCAGTAACCCGTTTCCACAGTGTCTGGAATCCTCACACATAATGAACATGAGCCTAATAGACATTCTCCTCAAGTCTGATAGCAAGAAGGAAAAAAATTAAACTAGCTCATTAGGAGTTGAAATTATTTACCGTGAATTTCCTCCTTTGTCTCATTCAGCAAGGCAGTTCGCAGGCCCGCACACTCCAAACTATGAAATGCTGTGTAAACGTTGGTTATTATTAACAACAGCAGGAATAATCATCACAATAACGCTTCCTCTTCCCCATTATTATACCATTTGAAGTTGGTGTAGATCTTAAATTTCATAACTGTGATTTTTGTTCACTAAAAGTGGGAGGGAGCTTAATGGACACCTAGCTTTGATGAGAAACAGTGGAGAAGGCAAGTGTGGATGACAGCCATTTCAGAGGCTCTTCTAGATCTGGAAGCTACTGAAGATGTAAACACATCCTAGGAGGGCTGTTCAGACAGTAAGATTGACTTCAGGTGCTACAGAGAAGATGCTTCTACAGCACATGTACTAAGGCTGGGATGGTACAGAGAAGATGGGTGTGGCCCCTGGGCAAGGAGGACATGCAAGTTCATGAGGCGTTCTGTATTAAAATTTAAAAAAAGCCCAGATTTACTTCAGGCTTCAATTAACGACCTAGCTGCCATAATTAATTTAAGCAAAGTCAGTTCATGGAATTTAAAGTGGTACACACATTTGACTTGTATTAACATTTTCAGAAAAAAAAAAATCAAAACTACATTATCTGTAAAATAAAGTAGGGGAGGAATAAATGAAAGTAGAAAGCTAGTAAGTATTTATCTCAAAAATTTTTAATTTGTTCCCCAAACTGGAGATAACCATGTGATAGAATCCTCACAGGGGCTGATGGGCAGAAGGTTGGAGAGTTGACGTTTGCCAAGAAACAGAAGTGTCAGGAATAAAGGTCAAGGCACGTCATAATCCCCAACTACTGGGAGTCTCCCCAGAGTCAAAGTGTTTGGTTAAAAATGGTGAAGATTCCTAAAGAGCGATTTCAGTTATCTCTTACTTTCCTAAAACAAACCATTAAAACACTTGGCAAAACGTTTTGTTTTTGTTTTGAAAAATAGAGCAGTTAGCAGTAATAATGTCAGTAAGACAACCTAATGTGGTTTGTAAAGACTCTTACTATAATCTGTTTTATCATTCCTTAATTCATCAATTAAGGCTGATAGGTTTTCTCTTCTTACAAAGCGTATATGTAAAAGTAGTGCCAAATCTACAGTCAATACAAAGCAAGAAACATTAAGAGCCCCAAAGCTAGGTGAAAGGAAAATACCTGCCCAATACTACAACTGTACGTCCTTCATGTGTCTGAGTAGGCAGTTTATTGATTGTTTTCTCTCTTTCTCCATGATTTGGCTGTTTCTCTTGTCAACAAGGTATCTGAGTTTCAGTCTGAATTTTAGGTCCTTATCGTGTCCTGAAATCTTCCTTTTTACTAAGGAAGTCCTAAGTGCTTAAATATACTTTGTAATGTTCTGAAACTATTTAATATGATTATTTCTGTTTTTAGCACCTGCATCACATCACATCTTTATGATCTACTCAAGTTCAGATACACCCAGTTCTGAATTTTTAAAAAATTGCTTTCAATTGCATAAAAAAAATTATAAGATAAAAAGATGAAGGCAAGAATGGATAAACATAACTAGATTGGGGAGAAAATCAAGAAAGGGGAGGTTCATAGGCAAATGCATGAAGTAATCAAATTAACAAGGATTTTTTTGCTGGCATAATTAATGAACTGCAATTTTACATTAATCTCCTGCATAAAGAAATATAGAGGAGAGAAGGCAATTATGCACTAATGAAGACTATGATCATATGATGGCAAGATTAGATAGCAGTAATGGGATTAAATTCTACAAAGAAAAATTTCAGAAAGGCAGAAGATAAAACTGTATAACAATAGGAGGTAGAAAGTTGTTTTAAGAAAATTGTGCTTGGTAATTTCACTATAGTACTAAAACTTTGATTTACTTATAAAAAGTACAAAGAAAAAAAAGAACATGATCTAAATGTCATATTTATTTCTACATGTGCTAAAAATTTCCAAGACTTTTTATAATTAGGTTACATTGCTTGCAGTTGTAAGGTAAAGGCTGAATTGTAGAGTTCTTCACCCAGGAAATTTGCCATATACCTGTGCATTGTACCCCAGCCCTTGAATTTAGTTGTGTTTTTCTCTTGTGTGGGCTTGTTCCACTAGTTTAGGCTTAGTATTGAGTACAGGGGATGGTTGATTTTCCAGTCTTAAGATGCTTTACTTAGGAGAGTGTTATCCAAATCGTTTCAGGTAAATACAAAAGATGCAAAGTCTCCATCTTTTTAATGGCTAAATAGTATTCCACAATATGCATATACCACAGTTTGTTATTTCTATCCATGGGTTGATGGGCATAGTTTAGTTTTTCTAATAGAAATTTATCTGAAATCAGCACTGATAGAATTTTAGAAGTGAAACAACTAGAGGCTCACAGGAATTAAATATCTTCCCAAAGGTATATTAAATAAAGTGAGAGCCTCAGATCTGGACTCAAATCTTTCCTCTCCCCCGTCTAACTTCACCTTCTACATGACCAACTAACCTCGACCTGGTGTGTTAACTTAAAACAAGTAACTTCAATTTATATTTTCTTTTTATTTGCAGTGAAGATGAATTTTTTTCTAACATCATTAGACTTTCTGATGTTATGTTGAAAACATCACTTTCAAATTCCATTCATTTGTCATTGGAAATGAAGACAATAAAGACGATTTACGTTAGCAGTGTCTTTGGCATTTCTCCTTTTTTATTTCTAGAAAGAGAGCAAATCATTTTTTTTGGAAGACATAAATTGTAACTAGAAGGAAGTCAGTAATATGTAAGTGGTTCTTTCAATAACATAGGAGTCACTCTTCACATATATTCTAACAGTACAGTTATTGGTGCTTTTTTTGGATACAGTTTCTCTATTTACAAATACTAATTATAATATGAAACTTGTTGGTTTCATAGGGAAGTTGAGGGAAAGATCCTTACTTACTTTGATAAAAGAAAAATATAAAACAGATGAATGAAGTATCATTTGCAGTTTTAATTGTCAATACCTTCTTTAAAAAATGAGCTAATGATTCAGCTTCTATATGTAATTATTTTCTTTCTTTCTTTCTTTTTTTTGAGACAGAATCAAATTATGTTGCCCCTGGTAGAGTGCTGTGGCGTCACAGCTCACAGCAACCTCCACCTCTTGGGCTTGAGTGATTTTCTTGCCTCAGCCTCCCAAGTAGTTGGGACTACAGGCACCTGCCACAATGCCTGGCTATTTTTTCATTGTAGTTGTCATTGTTGTTTGGCAGGCCTGGGCTGGGTTCGAACTTGTGAGCTCTGGTGTATGTGGCTGGCACCCTGGCCACTGAGCTACAGGCACCGAGCCTGTAATTGTTTTCGTAATTAAAATATCATTCTAAGTCAAAAGTTAGAAAATCCAACAATATGATGTCTTTTGTGAAAACATACAGGAATTAGAATCTGAAATACATCTTTAATAAGTGATTATCTTTTACCACACAGATATCTCGAGGTGAATTTGAAAGGTAATGAAAAATAAAAGCCATTATTTTCTTCACATAAAGCATTTTATAGCAAAGAGAAATGAAATTGAACAATATAGGCTTTCTTCTCAGGTGCTTACAATGAAAGACCTCGACTGTCAAAAATGGCATTGTCATTGAAAGGAAGACAGGCCGAAAGAAATAATGACATTTGAGCAAGTTATTCCTGTGCCTCTGTAACTGCTGCTGTAATCATTTTAATTCCTTTGTGAGATTTTGCCTTAGGTTTTTTCCGAGGAATTCGTGACAACACATATAAGAGTAAATAAAACTTAATTGTTTTTAAATTTATGATATTGTACCCAAAAAGAGAAAGGGGAGGAATGGAAGTTGCAAAAAAAAAAAAAAAAAACAGGTTTGCAGAGGGGATACAATATCCAAAAGTCCTGTACTCAGTTGTTGACATTGGTAAATATCAAGACACCAAGCAACATGTCTACTCTCTGAGTATCTTTTATATAAATATTGCTTTCAGCGTTTTCTCAGGCAAGAAAGTGAATGAGAAAGTAGAGTAGGACACTGTGTGAGAATTGATTGCTTAAAGCCTTTTAAAAATCTCTTTGAAAATGAATTGGTCAATAAAATACCCTTTGTTTATTAGGGAGTAGGGAGGCAGTCAGGCCTTCAGGCAAAAACAATAACAGATGGTAAGGAGTAAACAATTCCCTGCCTCCCTCCGCCTTTTATCCCCTTAAGGAAGACTTAAAATTGAAAGGTAAGGAAAATATGAATTCACTTGATTTTAATAGTTTCTATACCAGAGAAAGCTGGCCTTAAAGCCGCTTCCCAATGTTACAGGTGTTTACATTCAAATACGATCACGGATGCTGGCTGCCGCAGAATGGAACTGACGCTCAGTAGCAACCTGTCACAGATTTCCCCTAAATCCCAGAGCTGAATATCAGCTGTGGCTAAGCCTCTACATTTTTCTTCCTGGCAATGAAGATCCCTTGGCTCATGCCCTTGATTATCACTTTGTTACTTAAATCAATTTCAAGTAAAACTGAAAAAAAAAATAAACGTCATCAGAAATTGCATTACTGTGAATAAGGCTTTTCCTCCTGGATACAAAGAGATAACCAATGCCCGGTTGGGCCTATTTCCACTGGCTTAATCTCCTGAGAATTTGGGGTGTCTAAGTCCACTCAAATAGTTCCGTCCAAGGGTAACCTAAGGGAAACCCTATATCTGCCTTAATCCAGACAATTTTTATGCTAAGTATTTCTTCTGCAAAAACACAATGCGGGAGAGGCTATTAATTCCCATCTCTTACAGATCCAGACTAGAAAACTGATACTCACGGAGCTGATTCTTCCTCTGGGTTTTCTCATCTCTTTCATTCCTTGGACCCCTGCTTGAAGAAAATATTCCTTTCAAAATATATAAATTTCCATCAATACACCTTAAATTCTACACTGAAATATTTAGGTAAGGGAGGGACTGATACTTGTTGGGCTAACTGCATGTGCCTTCTAAAGGCTAAGAACAACCAGGTGCTTATTATTAGCTATGTTTATGAGCTGAAGGTTATATTACTTACTGAAGGTCATAAAGCTAGAAAAAGCCAAATTTCAGATCATTTTGCCTGACTGCAAAGCCATGTGTTTTCTATAATTAGACTGCCAACATGAAATTCGGGCTGAAGTTTTCATCAGCACTAGATTATAAAGAACGTAATCAATGGATAGAGGTTGGGAAACTGCAACCCAGTTCAGGAGTTCTTCTATTTTCCTTCATATCTTCACCACGTGTAAGTGCACGTTGGCCACTGATGTATGTCGAGATCTCTGAGGTGGCTCCCCGACTCTGCATGCTAATCTCAAACTTGCTTTGGAGCAGACCATAGGTATTTCCCTGACGTCGCTTGTTCCAGGTTCAGAGATGTTCAATGCTTATTCAGGTAATGATTTATGGGTTAGAGGTGCCTTATCACAGCCAGGCCCTGGGCAAAAAGGGATGAATTCATTCAAAATTTAAAAGACATTTTTTTTGCCCCCATCCAAAGGAAAAATTGTGTTAAAGAAAAATTATTTGCCAGCTACTTGAGAGGCTGAGGCAAGAAAATTGCCTAAGCCCAGGAGGTGGAGGTTGCTGTGAGCTGTGTGATGCCATGGCACTCTACCAAGGGAGATAAAGGGAGACTCTGTCTCTACAAACAAAACAAACAAACAAACAAAAAAAAACAGGAAATAGAAGCTATAATAAAACCAACTTATAAGAACTGAGGTGTTGTATTTTGTGAAAACTCACCAAAATGATACACAACCGTCAGGAATAGAGGAGGTTCAAAATCAGTTCATCAAGAGAGCAAAACAATATTTGAAATTTTAAAGAAAATGTTTTTTGTTTATTTTTTATAATGGTTACGTATAAGCTGAATGCTTTTTTGTAATATAAATTTGCAATTTATAATGTTGAAGATAATATTTATAAATTATAAATGTTAGATTAGTTTTATCTATCATTAGACTTTCAGAAGATAGGAACACCTACAAGGTGGACCATTTAGGGGAGAGACATCAAGTTGCACAGTTACATTTTTCAAATATTTCTAACACATTTTGTGCAAAAAAAGAAGATTTATAAAAATGATTTGCTGCTAGTATTTTGATCCAGTTTTGGAGGTTATTTTGCATAAAATGTTATTCATACCTTCTTAAACACTTACCAAATTGTAATTCTTTTGCAAATATGAAGACCATCTAAATTATTCTAAAAATTTGTCAATATTTAATAAAATAACATTTTAATATTTAATGAATGTCAAAAGTGTGATTTTCCAAAAATATTACATAGTTCATGAATTATCATTGTTTTTCTAAACTTGAATTTTCAACATCGATAATCTTTCTCAGAATTCAATAGATTGCATTAAGATGCTGTGTCAAATTCTATGTTGCATTTATGCCAAAGATGGGAAAAAGTGTTAATCAAGAGCCCAGACTCTGTAGCTGGATGACCTACATTCAAATCTTGGCTCTACCAGTTACCTGGTGACCTTGAAGAAGTGACTAGACATCTCTATGTCTTAGCTTACTCATTCTGTAAAATGTAACAATAGAGCTCTTCCCACATAGAGTTATTGGAAGGTTCAATACGAGAATATACGTAAATCACTTAAAACAGTGTCTGCAAGTGTAACAGTCAATACTTTGAGACTGTTTGCTATGTGCCACTCATTTCAGTGTTAGCTATTACAATCATTCTTTATTTATTCAAAAGAAAAATATGACTTGTGGTCAATTACCTATCAATGACCACTGGCAATTGTGTATTAAATGGTGGTAGAACAATCAAGCACATATGAGCTGATATGTAATAATATAGTAATAATGTCTTTTTTGTGATAAGGAATGCTTAGTTGAAGGTGTATGATCATTACACAGCTTTGCATGTACTTGGATTCTAACGGCTTGTAAGAAAGAATAATAAGTTGTACAAGGAATATCTGTTAAAAATAATAATAATCCCACAGTTGGCCTTTTTACAGTAATGTGGCATTTTCCAACTTTCTTAACGTTAGAATCAGGATTATCATCTCATTAATTTTCACCTTCTCTGCAAGAAAGGCTCTATTATCAACTTTGTAATCAGGCTCTTGTATGGCAAAAAGTCTTAATAATTTGTCCATTGTTTCAAATCAAAGAGAGAAATAAAGACTGTTTAATCCCAGTGAGGTAGTTATATTATTAATTTTTCCTCTTTATAAATATTATAAAGTAATAATTATTTTTCTCCTTGGAAACTTTGTGTAGATATATTTGTTTGTAGGTCATCAATAGGAAAAAGGAAATCAATAAAATGTTACCTTATTCAGACTCTAATCTCAAATTTTTCTCCCTTTCCCATTGTAGGACATTTGGCTGTGACTGCCCATGCTGTATGTATCTAATTTTCTATCATTGTATTAGCAATATGTTCATTTATTATTACTCAAAATTATAAGCCTGAATATGTTAAAAACTTGGATTTTAAATTAAATTTGTTTGAAAATTTTTGTTTTCTTGACTTTTCCAGAGGGGAAAACTGTTTATGATTTGTTTCTTCTATTATCCAACTCACCCAGAAGCTATTCCATGCTGGAATTTTCCAAATAATTGCAAGTATGTCAAAATTTCTGAAATTTATGCCTTAATACATCTTATATAATACTGCTTTCTGCCTTAACTTATTTTGTCAAAAAGGTGGTTTTCAGCTTTTCCTTTTACAAATGGTGATTTCCTTTCATTACAGACATATTTTGCTAGGTAAAATTTTTGTTTGCGTATTTGTGACACAGCAAAGGCCTTGGCTGGATGGTAAAATGAAAAGCATTTCTGAAGAGTTTTTAATTAAACTTACCCTACAGACTTCGAGTTTCTGTGGAGTCATATAAAGCCAAGGCCAAGGATATAAATGCACTGCCATGAGCCTCCTGAAGGGTCAATGAGGTGTGCACGGTAGACCAATTTATTTTTATCCTTCTTTTGCCATTCTACCTTTCAAAAGCTTCATATGATTGAGGAAAGAAAACACAAAGCACGATGTTCTCTTTAATTTATACAGGCTTTTTCCAGATCTTGAAATTGCATCTTGTTATTTCACGTTAGCCTTTAAGAGCTTCCAGACAGACTTGAACTTGTATTAAGAATTCCAGATGATCTATCAAGGATTTTTCTTAAGTTCAGCCCTGTTATTTACTGCTAGGTTAACTGTAGTTAACTGTAGACTAAGGACTCTGCTCTGCTCCTGTTTTATAGGCTCATCACTGCCATTCACAGAGGCGTTTTGTGATGGTGAGGACACATATCCTCCTCTGGGTCTCTTGCTTACACTACCTGGCGGTTGCGTACACTCCTTCCCTTCACACAGCTGTACAGTCTTGTCAACTGTTACTGAAGTCACGGAAAGCTACTTGACCCCACTTCCTTTTTTTTTTAGTTTTTAAAAAAATTTTTGCATATACGTGTGTTAATTAGGTTTCCATTTTTTGCCTTCACAGAATTTAAAAGGCTTAAAATTTAATAACAATGTTTAAGATAAGGACTAGACACAAAAGCCATGTAAAGAATGAACGAAGATAAATACATTCAGAAAGAAAACAGACGATTACTGCATCGAAATATTAAGCAATATTAGTAATAATAATGCCAAGAAAGTAACATTCACATTGTTAAATAAGACATGGGGCATTCTCCAAGGAAGATGGCGGCCAGTAGCAGCTTCTGTGCAGCCCCATCTTCTTAACACACAAAAAGGTCATTTTCAATGAAGAGCCATATGTGTTCAGAACCATAACCGTATGTGAATGCGGGCAGGAAGCAGTCTTGTTTTCCTGCTGATAAAATAAGAGAAAGGTCTTTCCCTTCTCTATGTCTCCTGCATTTTACCAAATGGGTGGAGAGGAAAAGGGAACAGTATAATACACTTTCACTGTGTAGGGGTTACTTTGTTTTCTTAAATTTTGATTTATGAAAATCACAGGGTTCTACTTTTTAAAGTCAATTGTAAATTCTGTGATATAATTTGCTGTTTGTTATAGTATATAATTCAGAGACTTGTTTTGATAAATACTCATTTATTTTGTCTTCTAGTTTTTAAAAAAAATTTAAGAGCCATAAAAACTTCCTTATTGTTTAGCACTTTTAACTGGAATCGGGGCATAAAGTAGGAATGTTTGTTAGATTCTTAGAAAAAAAGCCGCCTTAGAAATTATAGTCATGAGGTCTTTGAATTAAAAAATATGGAAAATTATTTTAATCAATATGCTCTAGAATCAACTAGGATTGTATTAATTATTAGGGTAAAAATAATCTAAATATTCAGTAAGGAGATAGCATTTTAGACCTTTTCAGGGCTGGATAATGTATTTATTTATTTATTGACACAATAAGGTGGACATAAAGAAAATCAGAAAATGTCAATGACACTGAACTGAAGAAACAATCTCGAGTCCTCGGTGTCGGGCGGCAGGAAGCCGTTGCGGCTTGTGATATTGTGAGATAAGTATTTGGTTTTCGTGATGTTTTCTGACACACAGCTCCTAAAATCCTTGGACTCTCTTTTTTGATGAACCTCTACAGGCTAATGAGAAGGGAGGCTGGGGGCCCTAACAACCCTCAGAATGCTGCTGGTCCCCAGAAAGACCAGGGTACGATTAGAGTGTTGGGATGGTAAGCCCCACCCCTCAACCTCTGGAAGCAGACAGGGGCTGAAGATTAAGATGATCACCAATGAAGATTTAATCAATCATGCCTATGTGCTTCCATAAAAACTCAAAAACATAGCCAGGCATTGTGGCAGGCGCCTGTAGTCCCAGCTACTCGGGAAGCTGAGGCAAGAGAATCTCCTAAGCTCAGGAGTTGGAGGTTGCTGTGAGCTGTGTGACACCATGGCTCTCTACCAAGGGCGGAAAAGTGAGACTCTGTCTCTACAAAAAAAAAAAAAAAATCTCAAAAACACTGGTTTCTGGGAGCTTCGAGATATGTCCCTGAGAGGTGGCGTACTTTGAGAGGACATGAAAACTCCCTGCCTTTCTGTCCTGCCCTGCCCAGTGCCTCTCTTCCATCTGGCTCTTCATCTATATCCTTTGTATTATGTTATCCTTTATAATAAACAAATAAATGTAAGTAAAGGGATTCCCCAAGTTCTCTGAGGTGCTCTAGCAAATTATTCAAACCCTAGAAGGTGGATGTAGGAACCTCAGTGCATAGCTGGTTGATTGGAAGCACAGGCCACAACCCGGGGGCTTGCAATTGGCATGTGGAGTGGGGAACATGTTCATGGGTGAGCCTTCCATCAGCTCGGGAGATCTGACGTTATTTCCAGGTGGGTGGTATCAGAACTGACTTAAATTAGAGGATACCAGTTGTTGTGAAGAGTTGGCTAGTGTTTGGTGTCACCCCCCACCCCCAACATCTAATCAGAGTATTGTGTTGAGTGACTGGATAAGAATAGGAACAGGCACTTTGGATGTTTTGTTCCTATGTCCCCAAATAACCAGCATTGTATTTTATTTCTGATACACTTAATGGATAGAGCAAGGTGGGCCAGCTATGTACTTGTAAATAAAGTTCTTTTTTTTTTTTCTAATTTTAGAATATAGCACTGTTCATTCATTTATAAATTGTAGCTTTTGAACAAAATGGTAGAGTTAAATGGTTCTAACAGAAACCATATGTCTGGCAAAGTTTTATATTTTACTATTGTGTGTTTTCCAGGAAAAGTTTATAATCTATTTTTATTATAAAAACTTGTCTTTTTCACATAAAATATTAGCAAGTCATTAATGGGTCAACACTGTAAAGCTGTAGAAGCTTTGCACCTTTAATTTTATTGATAATTTATGAAATAGGAAATGCTGTCATTATTTTGAATAGGCTTTGTGATAAATTTGGACAGTAATCTCAATGTTACTGGCATTTCTGTGCTGAGTCCTTTGTCTCAGGATCTGAAGAATGAATTCATGAACCACCAGTAAGCCATAGGACAGATTTTATTATAGATAAGTGGAAGAGGAAAGCAAAACCTCTTATATACTGCAGCTCTAGAGGCTGGGGTGCCCATGAGTATAGTGCCAGAAGACCTGGCATCCGGTAAGGCCCCACTTCTCATATGGTACCTTCTAGTTATGTGCTCACGTGGCAAAGGAACCAGGCAGCTCTCTAGGTTCCGTTTACAAGGGCTCTAATCCCTCATGACCTAATTACCTCTCAGAAGCCTCACTTCTTAATATGATCACATTGGGGGTTGCTTTTCAACATATGAATTTTGGGGAGACACAAGTGTTCTCCATACCGGAGAAGTTATTGGAAATCTATCCTTACCTTTAATTTTCATAATTACATTTTATGCTATTACTGAAGATAAATACACATGAGACCTAGAGAGGACGTGTAAAACGAAATGCACAGGACCACACAACGGATCAGCAGCTGAGCCGGGTTTCAGACCTGCTTTGTCTAATTGCAAAGCTTGGATCCTTGTCTCCATGTCATGCAACGTCTCACATCTCACACGTAACCAGGGTAGCACAGTACTTGATGGTGCCAAGGAAACCCAAGTAGTGATGGATTTAGGTCCATGAAGCCTATCCTGACTCCAATGCTAAATTACTTAAACCTTAGTACAGTTACATGTTGGAAAGGAAAGGATTTTTCTAGTGCTTTTTCTCAACATTTCTGTGAACTAACAATGTAGGACCGTTGCCCTCTTGGATTAATTAGAATGCCATTTCTACTCTTTCTTCAAGGCTTTTTCCTTTCTTTTCCAGAGAAAAGAGTGCTTCTTCAGCCCTTTCACATTTTTCTTTTGTAGATCAACTCCTCTGCCGGAAACTCAAGCTCTTTTCTTGGATTTCTTTCCTTAAGGGCAACCTCTGGGGGAAGCAGCATTTGTTCAACCGCTCTGACTGTGGCGGGAGGTTTGACTGTAACTGGGAAAGAGCAGTTCAAATAGAAATCCGTGGAGCATTTCCTGTGTTACTCTGTCAGCAATACATGGGATATTTTTATCTCCATCCTCATTTCCTAATTTGGAACAAATTGGGACATAGTCTGTCCACCCACTCATGCTCCAGAATCAAAGACATGTGATCACTGATTCATGCCTTAGATTTAAATCTTTTCTCCATCTTGAATCAATTTTAGTGAGTGGAGAAAGGTGGGGGTTCAGTTTTAGTTTTTTATACAGTTCTCCCAGCAGCATTTAATCAAAAAGGTATTCTTTCCCCCAGTGAATGTTTTTGTTTGGTTTATCAAAGATCAGGTTGCTGTAAGATTTTAGTTTTATCGGCTGGTTTTCTATTCAATTCCAGATGTCTATGTCTCTATTTTTGAACCAATACCATGCTGTTTTGATCACTATGGCGTTGTAGTACTGCCTAAAGTCTGGTAGGCTAATGCCCCTGGCCTTGTTTTTATTACTAAGAATTGCCTTAGCTCTACAGGGTTTTTTCTGGTTCCATATAAAACAAAGAATTACTTTTTCCAAATCTTGAAAGTATGATGTTAATATTTTAATGGAGATTGCATTGAATCTGTAGATTTCTTTGGGAAGTAAAGACATTTTAACAATGTTGATTCTTCCTACCCATGAGGGGTATGTTCCTCCATTTGTGAATATCTGTGTGGGGAAAACACTTGAAGTGATAAGCCTGGGGAAAGACTTTATGAAGAAGACTACAGTGGCAATTGCAACAACAACAAAAATAAACAAATGGGACTTAATTAAACTGAATAACTGCTGTACAGCTAAGGAGACAACAACCAAAGCAAATAGACAACCATCAGAATGGGAAAAGATATTTGCATATTATGAATCAGATGAAAAATTGATAACGAGGATCTACAGAGAACTCAAATTAAGTAACAACAACAACAAAAAAGCCAACCATCCCTTATATCAATGGGCAAGAGAGATGAATAGAAACTTCTCTAAAGAAGACAGACAAATGGCTAACCAGCATATGAAAAAATGTTCATCATCCCTCATTATCAGAGAAATGCAAACCAAAACCATCCTGAGATAACCTCAAAGCTGCAGATGCTGGCATGGTTGTAGAAAGAAGGGAACACTTTTACACTGCAAACTAATACAACCCTTTTGGAAGGAAGTATGGAGAATCCTCAAAGAACATAAATTCGACCTCTCATTTGATCCTGCAATCCCATTACTGGACATCTATGGAGAAGAAAAAAATCATTTTATCATAAGGACATTTGCACTAGACTGTTTATTGCAGATCAATTTACAATTGCCAAATTGTCGAAACAACCTAAATGCCCTCCAGTGTTGGAATGGATTATTAACCTGTGGTATACGTATACCATGGAAAACCATTCAGCCACTAAAAGGGATGGTGACTTTACATCTTTTGTGTTAATTTGGATGGAGTTAAATACATTCTTCTTAGTAAAGCATCACAAGAATGGAGAAGCAAGAATCCAACATACTCAATTCTGATATGAGGACAATTAATGCTAGTACATGGTGGGGGGAGGGGGAACGGGAGAGGGGAAAGGAGAGAGGGGGGTGTGGGGCCATGATGTGTGACACACCCCTTGGGGACAGGACACTATTTTTTTTTTAATTTTTAAATTATTTTTTATTGAGTCATAGCTGTGTACAATAATTCAGTCATGGAATACAGTGTGCAGGCTTCACATACAATCGGAGATATTTTTATCAAACTGATTAACATTCATGATATTTTCTCATTTACTATGTGAAAACAATTTTGATCCGTATTTAGAAGTTTTCTCCTGACCCTTCACATATGCACCACAAGTGTGGAGGGACTTCACCCGCCAAACGCAAGCAGTGTAACCTGGCTCATTGTACTCTCAATGATTCTCCAACAATTAGAAAAAATAAAGACACATGCTCAGCATCCTCTTGTTACAGGAGTGTAACTCTCAGTTCTCAGCTGATACTCTACTCGTACAGAGGCCTAGAATCATCACTTCTCAGCCTTTTGGCTAAGATCAAGTGCAGTGGCATAGAATCTTTCTTTTTGTTCTTTTTTCTTTTTTTTTTTTTTTTGAGACAGAACCCAGGCTAGAGGGAAAGGGACTCAGCCTAGCTCACAGCAACCTCAAACTCCTTGGGTCAAACAATCCTCCTGCCTTAGCCTCCCAAGTAGCAGGGACTACATGCACCTGACATAAGGCCCAGCTAATTTTTCTATTTTTATTTATTTATTTACTTTTTTACTTGAGACAGAATCTCACTTTGTCAACCTTGGTAGAGTTCCAATGCATCATAGCTCACAGCAACCTCAAACTCTTGGGCTTAAGCAATCCTCTTGCCTCAGTTAATTTTTCTATGTTTATTTGCAACAGAGTCTTGCTCTTGTTCAGGCTGGTCTTGAAATCCTGAACTCAAAGAGTCTTCCTGCCTTGACCTCCCAGGGTGCTAGGATTCCACCCAGCCACACGTAGAGAATCTTATGACTACAATGGGGTTCTCAGAATTTACCTAACTTAGTCCTGCTGTCCATACATAATCCCACAAATACCATCTTCTTGGTTTTGATTAGGGGATTTGTGCATGTTACCCATAAAACTATCATATAAAAGACAAGTTAGCACACATTCACTTTGCGTGTAAAGTCACAGTCTTTGATGATTGCAAAATTCTCACCAACCTAAATGAGTGCAATCTTGCAGCTGTGGTACTAGAAATCAAGGTTTAATCCCACTGGGACATATAAATGCACGCCAGAGACAAGATTCATTGTCTAAATAGTAGTCAGGTTGTGCTTTGAAATCTCTATTTTTTTTTCTTTTTGAGTAAAATTGTGAAGCAAAAAGCTGAAGACAAAAACAGGAAATGAAAGAAGTCACTTGGAGTAGTAAAACCTTAAAAGTCTATCCTAACAGCATCTCATGTTCCCCAGGAGTCTTTTTTTTTTTTTTTAAACACACGAGCCACTCTGCTGTTGGCAGGAGATGGACAAATAAGGCCCGAAGTGTTCTGATGACCATGGCAGGTTTCTTGCCAGCTCCAGCTTCATGAGAGTGTGACCTCTGCATTTGCATTTGATTTAATATTCAGCTGTCTCCATTTCAAATTTCTTAATAATTTTTAAACAAAGGCCCCATATTTTCATTTTGCAGAAGGCACAAAATTTAATCTAACTGGTACTAGCTCTTGTTAAAGTGAACTTTAGCTCTATGTTGGCATGGCTGAGTGTTTTGTTTTTGTTGTTTATTTTTAGAACAAGTAAATGAATTTTTAAACTACTTACCAAAGGAAGTATAGTAAATAATTAAATTATATCAGCACTGCATATGTTTTAGGTTTTGTGTTTATTTCATTTGATTTGGTTTTGGTTTATTACAATTCTAAATCTTTTTTTTATTTAAGTAGAATAGAAAAAACCTTTCCACTGAATCTGGAGAGATATATCAATAAGTGAAGACAGTAGATTCATTTTTAAAACTTAAAAATGTAAATCCAGTGGAGACCATACTACTTGAGTCCAAATTGGGGTAAATTATTTATAAGCTGTGCAACTTTAGGTAAATTAGTTAACTTCTCTGTGTCTCAATTTCCCTCAATAAAATAGAATAATAGTAATGCTTTTCTTGTTGGGTTATTTGGTGAAAATGAGCTAAGAAAAAATTTTACTGACAAAAGTATAAAACATTTGCTACTATATTTTATTTGGCATATTATTCTTTTAGTAGTGACTTGAAAACAATTCCTTTACTAAGATTGTTAACATTTTTTCATGCCTTTAAAACTCCTGAATTTCCTCCAAAGAAAGTGTACATAAATTCTTAGACAATAATGTTCATCCTCTTTTAATAATTTCTATCAGTTTTTAAAATTAAAAAAAAATATTAGGAGGATATAAAAAATTACCCACAATCTTGACCATTGATCAAAAAGTATTAATTTTAGATATCAAATTTATAAAGTTGATTTATATGTCTGTATAATTACTAATTAAAATCAAATGCAACCTGCATATACTTCATATAGAGTTAAAAACAAGAAGGCCGTGCACTGATAAGGAATACCCAGAAGCTTCTTCAGGACCATGAAATAAAGGTGATGGAGAACTAGTTATTAGTGGACCTTAAGAGATGGGCATGGGATTTGCTGTAAAAAAGTACAAAGCCCCTAAGGCAAATGAGAATAATAATCACAATCCCCATCATAAGCCTAATAACACAAGGGTGATTAAATGTCATTCTCTCGGGAAGAAATAGATTGATTCTGTTTCATAAAGGGAGAACACACATTTCCCACAAATATGGCATTAAATACATGGCTGTTGTTGGGTTTCCAGTGGAGGCTGGTAAATTAAGGAGAGAGAATTAACTGCTTCTCTGAGGTTTAAGCACTCACCACCTGCAGAGGTGGTCATATCAACTGAGCACCTCATTAGGTATTAGCACATTTTAGCTGCTAGCTAGATGGATGCAATCTTTCTTTTCTTTCCAACCTGCTAGTAACGCCTAGCAGGCATCCTTAAACTACGACCTGCAGGCCCCATGCAGCCTGCCCAGGACATTTATCCAGCCCCTTCAAAATAAGATATGTGCAGTGTGCATAGGAATTTGTTTATGTTTTTTTTTTAAACTATAGTTTGGCCTTCCAACGGTCTAAGGGACAGTGCACTGGCCCCCTGTTTAAAAAGTTTGAGGACCCCTGGATACCTCCCATCACCACCACCAACACCCTCCGTCAACCTGAAGATTCACTCTCATCTTTTAAATAGTGGAGCTTCAGGAACCTTTGGCCTTCTGACTGGCCTGTGGGAGAGCTCATCTGCGCCGGGGCCTCCACTGTGACGTTCTCAGCCTTGAGCCAGCTCCATTTCTATAACTATAAGCTCTTTTAGTTAAAAAAAAAAATCCTGCCAAAAATTCCACACCACTTCTTCTTCCCCATGTGTGGTGATGTGCTCTGAAAGTCACTGGATGGATGTAAAGCAAACCCATTCTTACACACATTGGCCTCATTTGAACATTGTTTAGTAATGAAAGGAATAATAAACTGATGTAATTTATTCCTGGCGTCTCCTGTAAAGTTTTCTCTTTAATCACATTGCCATTGTAACTGTTTAATTATTAACACAAAATCATTCCCACAGAGGCTAACAAATAACTACTTCTGGGTAACAGGTTTGGTTTGCATTAAGGCAGATTTGAGGTAGGGCAGAAATAATCTATGCCTTGATTACACACTCCTTTCAGAGATGAAGGGAGTAAATAACAATGAATAATATGAATAATATAAAAGCTACCCAGGTAACTAAAGGAATTCTTTTTTCCATTTCTCTCAGGTGAAGGTATTAATTGACTTGGTTTTTTTTTTAATTTTAATTTTAATTAATTTATTTTTTATTAAATCATAGCTGTGTACATTAATGCAATCATGGGGTACAATGTGCTGGTTTTATATACAATTTGAAATATTTTCATCAAACTGGTTAACATAGCCTTCATGGCATTTTCTTAGTTATTGTGTCAAGACATTGATATTCTACATTTAGTAAGTTTCACCTGTACCCTTCTAAGATGCACCGTAGG